>CM023455.1:23891393-23938893 GCA_013339765.2 Haemaphysalis longicornis
AGGAACCTTCCTTAAAGGCCAACTGCAGTCAAATTTCAGAAACATTTCTTAAAGGGCAACTGCACTCAAATTTCACCTCGGCCGAATTTACTTTAAAGGTACAGTACGTACCACCAAACCAAGTAGCACATGACAGGTAGCCGCGTGAAATTCGAAGTTTAGTAGATATAAATGTTTCAAAAAAGCCCCGTCGCAGACGAGGCTGCACGTTCTAGCTGACCGCGCAAGCTGCCATGAAGAGGAAGTGACGTTGCAGCCGCCCTGCTGCCAGAAGAACTGGTCGAGCACTGCTGGGCGCGCTTCTCGTATGGCTGCTGCGAGGGCGAAGTGTACCTTAGCGTTCCACGCAGGCTGCTAGGGAAGGGCGGCTGCATGCGGCCGCTCGCTCTCCGAATGGAACGTCGCTTCAGCCTGGGCGGAATGGCCGCGTTTTTGTCAATTTCGGTTTAAAATCTCAAATTTTCTCCAAAGAACACCAATCTCCAATGAACACTGCTGCACTTAATCGGCGTTTATCCATTGAAGGGGGCCTATACAGTTTTCCAACACACGCGGCAGATATTAACTGATCCCACCAAAGGAGCACTTTCCTGCTCAAAATAGCTGAAAATTTAACCCTTCTGCTTTAGAGATCGGGGTAACGGTATGGGTGGGCTCGCTGTATCAGCTTGTCCCATATACTCCCCTCTTAGGTGCGAAAGCTTTTAATTCTTTTACGAGTACTACTCAGCATTCCGCAGAAGTTCTTTTCGGCTCCCACAGCTCTTCCAGCATGGTAAATTTTGTCTCCCCAAGTTGTGACGTTGTCTCGAGGGGCTATGAAAACAAAATACCAGTTTCGTTTATTAAAAATGCTTATTTCTTCCGGTAAAAGCTATGCCAATTGTGTAGAAAATTTTCACAAATAATCTAGATATTGTCCCGGACAGTATACTGAGGACTCGACTGGTACGAGGTGACGACTGAGCTCGGTATACTTGGCACCGCCTGTTGTGCAAAAAGGGCTGCCGAGCTCGCCGGTCACAGTTGATCAATGTGCTCCTCTTCTGTCTCCGTGGTTAAGGCTCCATGCTGATCGGTGATAACTTAGTGCTTCGCTGGCTTTCAGGGCGACAATACAACAGATATTAGGAATGGCACCAATATTAGGAAAAACGGATAAAGCAGCGACAAATCCTCAACCATTTTCTAGCTGAGTTGCCTGTGGAATGGCGTTACAGTCTCACTGAATCTGTGACGTCAATCACACAGGACTGACGTCACAGAACGACACAGGCTCTGTGACGTCGCAGAATCCTGTTTCTGCGACTGGCGGGCGCCGACCACCGCCACCGCGAGACAACAGAACTGGTCGACTCTGAAGTGTCTAGTTACGTTTGATCGTATCCCTTGCATTGTAATGCATACCCAGCATTAGCATTTAATAATACTTTATTGATGACATGAGTAAATAGAAAACAAGGAACGGGCCTGCCAAAGCCGCAGTGGGCTTGAACGGCAGTGCCTGGCAGACAGCGACAGAGCCATCAATAACAGATAATTCGCTTGAAAACAGTAGTAAAAAAAAAAAGAAAACACAAAACACATGACAGGGTTCCGGTCACAGACTAATGCGTCTAAGACCTTTTTTCAGGCTACCGTTCGTTTTAACATCATCTAAGCACCGCGGAAGTGAATTGAATATTTCAGGGACATAATAGTTACGGAGTCTTCGACCGTATCTTGTATTACAACGGGGTGTAATATTATAGGGATTCTTTGGTCTCAGACAACGAGCAGGCACATACGGAATTTTATACTGGCTTGTCCAAAAATGTTTCAAGGCAACCGTTTCCAACAGCAGAGAATTGAAATCAGGTAATGACAAGGTTTTGAAAACATCAGAGTGAGGGGGAAGATCATATGCCACATTCTTTAGAATACCTCGAAGAATGGAATTGACCCGGTTTACCAAATGTTGAGCGCCATGACCATAAATAGATATTCCATACCGGATTACACTGTAACACAGGGCATGTACTACGAGCTTTCGGACAGACAATGGCATGTAAAATTTAATATTATATAAAACACAAGACACTGATCGACGTTTTTGACAAATATGTGCAAAATGAGAATTCCAAGATAAATCGCAGTCGAAAAAGACACCAAGGTATTTAATTGAACGAGTGTATTGCACAGGGTCACACGAACAGGGATTGCAGCATGATGCGTGCAAATATAAAGGGGACGATAAAGTTACTTGCTTCAAAGGGTCAAACAGACAAGTTGGGTTTTGGAAGCATTGATATCGACTACGTTATTCTGAAACCAGTCCATCACTTTTATTGCTGCTGTTTGTAAAAAAGAGATGACGTCGGTATAACTTCGAGCGTATGAAACAAGGACCGTGTCATCAGCATACTGATATAATGTGACGTTCACAACATTCACAACATTAGATAAATCGTTGAAGTATAAATTAAATATTAACGGACTTAAAATTGAACCTTGAGGGACGCCAGCTTTAATTTCAGTTTTAAGTTGCTACGGAACTTTCCAATAGACACAAGTTGGTGCCTATGACGCAAGAAATTTTCCAAAAGCCGCAAAAACGCACCGCGAAAGCCTAGCATTGCAAGTTTCGTTAGTAATACACTATGACTGACGCTGTCAAATGCTTTGCGGACATCGAGGAACAGTGCACACGCAATCTGATTGTGTTCAAATGCAGAGTTCAGTGTATCGGAAAAATCTTCAAGCAGCATCTGTGTGCCCCGATTCGGCACAAAGCCATACTGGCTAGGAGATAGCACGTTGTGCTTGTTTAAAAAGCTGCTCATTGTCAAGTGCAGATGTTTTTCAAGTATCTGCCCAATGCATGACAGGATTGAAATAGGCCGGTAATTTTCTATTTTGTTGCGCGCGCCACTTTTAAAAAGGGGAATTACAAGTGCATTTTTCAGATTATATGGAATGATTCCAGTGGTAATAATATTGTTTATAATGAGTAGTAGCACATCTTTTATTGCTTCGAAAGTTCTCCGCAGCTCTAATATTGAAATACCGTCAATTCCTGGAGGCTTATTGGGTTTCAGACTGAAAAGGAGCAATTTCAGGTCGTGTTACGAAAGCAGAGGGAGAAAGGCGGATTCTGGGATGCTTGTTTGCAAGGTGCAAATATTCAGATGAGGTCTCGCTATACCAGACACTTCTGAAAAAAAAAACGAGTTAAAGTCATTAGCGATGGTATGACAATTTGAAGAAAAACGAGACAATTTATCAGGGCGATTAACGTTTACATCAGCACCTCTGATATTGTTAATTAGGGACCATGTTTTTCTGATGTCGAAACGAGCATCCGTGAATTTTGCTCGTATGTTATTACGCTTTGCAAGACGAATCATAGCATTGACCTTATTTCGAGCCTCTTTGAACCGAAGCCACAAAGCAGTACAATTAGGACTTCGCTTTGATTGCCTCCATAACAAGTCTTTCGCTTTTATTGCCGCAAGTATTTCTGTCGACATCCATTTTCGATCCAAATTACGTTGTTTTATTTTACACACCCGCGTAGCCGCAAGTCGGAAATTATTGAACAGCGTTACAAAGATGTCATTAGCGTCACCTGGAGGAACAGTCATTATAAAGTTATGCCAGTCGTGATTCATTACTAAATTATCGAAGGCTATGGGGTCAACAATTGGTAATTGTTTTAATTCATTTGGAGCGACCAAGTCATTAGTTTCATCGGTTAAAGAACAACAAACCATGTAGTGATCAGCAAGTTTCGTTGCAATAATGGCAGCTTTGACCATGAAGTTATGTGCACGTATATTTATATGATCTATGCAAGATTTGACAATACGACCTGAAGGAATTCTTCACGCGTAGTTTCACAGATCGTGTTTTGCAAGCCCCACTTCGAAATGACGTCCAAATAATTACTAACTATCGCTGAAGAAGGGCGTAGAGTATCTATGTTGAAATCGCCAATCAGGCATACATGATCCATTGACGACATCGAGGCCAAGGCGACATCAAGCTCAGCTAAAAATAGGCGACCGTTGCAACACGGTGGGCGATAAACCGCAAGCAAAATTATCGACAAGGAAGGTGAGCAAAGACGCACTGCCACAATTTCGGCTTGGGAAAACGAGAATGTCAACTCGGTTATTGCCCATGTGTCTCGAACGAAAACTGCTACACCTCCTCCCCTTCTGATTGGCCGAGTGCAGTGCTGGATTAGGAAACTTTGAGGCCCGGGGCTACTGCGTCCTTGGGGCCCTAATAATGATGATGATGATGATTCCGCTTTAATATGCGAAAATTTTCGAAGCCCATGTTATGCTCTCTGATAAGTGACACATAATTTTACCCTTTCCGCAAACTAATTTGTAGGCTTGATGTCTAGTATTATATAACGGATTTTATCAGGCGTAATAAGTTAGTATGGTTTGATTGCTGGTCCATCACAGATTCGCCATTAATCGACGCGCCGTGTTGGCCTGCACATGACATGGTATAGAAGAGTATTTTCTTACAAGAAGCATATGTTATTAGGCCTGTAAGGTTTTAGTTTTATTGTAAAGTACTTCACCTGCATATATGGGAGGGCTCAAAGTCCGCGCAGGCAGCTGTCACTCACCGACATCTGCCAAACAGTTAGCCGCCACGGCTCCATAATCCAGTAGATTACCCGCGCAGACGAGAAAGCACGCGGCGGTTAAAACACGCGTTCGGAAGGGGGGGGGGGGGTGGAGAGAGAAAGGGGGGGGGGGCTCACTTTACACATGTCGCGCAACGCAACCTTCCTATCACAGCACGATTAGTACAAAGACGATAAGCAGGGAAATGTCGCTTTTTAGGCTGGGCAGCGACCCGCTTCGTGCGTGGGTTTGCGCATGGCCGTCAAATTTTCAGCGGCGATGAACTCCTGTTGCGCAGCTGTGATGGTCTTGCTAGTCGGCAAGCCGTTACGCATTAACGGGTCCCCTTTGGGTTGGAGAGCGACAGGTGAGCACGAGAGATGGCATGAGGCAACAGTTTAATAAGGATAGAATGTCGCTGCTCACCCCCGCGCTGCTGCTCCCGTCGGTGCCGCGCAACAGCAGTCAGTAGTCAGTAGTTCGTTGTCGATCGGTCGGGTCGTTGTTCGGTCGTAACTGGCAGTGTAAACACGCTAAAGCTTCTCGTCTAGATTCGGGGTCTACGACGGAGGCGAGTTTGGGTGGACCTTTCGTTTTCAAGTCCTCACACGTCTGCCGCGTCCACTGTTTTCCGCGCTCCTTCAGGGGTTCTTCTCTCGTGCCGCCACTCCCACACGGGACCAGATCTGCGTGCCGTCCCTTGGCCGCGCCGTCCGGCGGCTCATTCCAAAGCGAAAAGGTCCCACGGGGACAAACAGCTTACCGTCTTCGAGTCGCGGCGGAGGTCCGTTTTCAAGACGCCATCGAAAGGGTTTTAAGTGGACACAGCTTTCGTCGTCCCGAAAGGAAACAGACGTTGTTATTGCTTTGTTTGGCGCCCACGCCTGAGTTCTTCACACCGCCTAGGCCTGCTGATTCCCCAGCTCGAAGGGAGCCACTAGGGTCGGGCTGGCCCGGCGGCCTCTGCGTCCACACGGAGTACGAATGGAGTCGCGCGGATAGTAGCTTCCGCAATGCTTGTTGCTCAGACAGCCTGCAGAGGCTGCAGCACAGAGGCGCGTGCTGATGCCGAACGACCCCGCGAGTGGCCTACACAACCTTTGAACATTTAAATAACCGTATATACGCTGACCATTCAGCGAGAATATCGAGTCAATATCAATCACGCTATGCGATTCAACTAATCCGCTAGCGTTATTGAACGGGTCGTCATCGCAATGAACTTCCTTTCAAGCGCTATACATTGAAATTTCTGGCAGAAACTGTGTATGAGCCCGTAGGGCAGTGCTTAAGTTGTCAAAATAATTACATATCCCCCCTCAGGCTTAAACAATTTACAATGTTCTTCAGACATTATTTCATTATTCGCATGCCTGGCCCTTTCTTATACCGAAACGTGCGCGAGCCGAAACGTCCGCTTACCTCGATGTCCCTGTAACGAAAAGACTACCGAGACGACCTGTGCCGAAAAAGACCGGAGCCGAGCTCGGGACCTTTTTTATGTGGCTTCTTAGGCCCGATCAAGCTGTGTACCCACGACTTTTGGTCCAAGACGTCTTCACATAAACCTCGGGGAAACAGGGAAGAGGAGTAGGAATAACTAAATTAAATTGAATTGGACTCGAAGGCTGTCAACCATAACGTGAGCCCCCACCCCCTTACTCCTCCGCACCTGTCACGAGTCAGCTTTGGTGTAAAGGTGAGGTTGAAGCTCCTACCTTCAACTTTCCGTGCGTGCAGCGAGCACACTCAAAATATATTTTTTTTTCATATGATCGAGCGGGGCCCCTGACAGCTGGGGGCCCGGGGCTGCAGCCCCCGTAGCCCCCACCTTAATCCAGCCCTGGCCGAGTGTATGAAAAGGTTTGGTATCCAGCTATCTGATACTGACTGATACAAGCGGACGAAATATTGATCTCGGTAAGCACAATCGCATCGAAATACAAGTTCAAAGGAGTGAGTAAGACCTGAAAATGGTCCCAATGCTTTCTAATACTGCGAATGTTGACGTGAACAGCACGGAAGTCGTCACCTTTAGGACTTGGAAAAAAACTACAGACGTCGTTAAGATTCGTACATGTCATAAATGCATCTTTGTTCATGTTCACACAATACTCTCAAGGTCGGACGCCTTATTGATATAAAGGACAGGTGCTTCTTCATCCTTCTTAGCCAGTATCCTGCTGTTTTTGGTCCGGACGAATTTGAAATGTTTGTCATTGCCTTTCAACCTTGCTAGCCGATACAGCTCCCGTTGTGCACGCGAAAGATTATCATTGAAGTAGAGCCGTGGAAAGGTGCTATCATGAGCAAGCTCAGGAAGGACCCCTCGTGCACTGAGCTATTCCTGCTTGGTAGAGACAGTGTGCATTTGCACAAGGATTACAGGAATGGTATTGCTTCTTGCGGGAAGTCGGTGAAGAGCCGAAACATCGGTCGCCTTGAATTCCGAAATGTTTAGCTTCGCCGCCAGTTCTGACAAAAAGGAAGACAAATCCTCATTGGGCTTGTATGGCAGGCCATGAATCTCAAAATTGCAGCGTCGGCTGTATTGCTCCAAGTCATTAAGCTCAGAGCCAACCTTCTCGAGCAGCAGAGCCTGGGCCACTATCGTAGCGGAGAGTGTATCAACTTGTGTGCCCAGCTCACTGACCGCTGTCTGGTTCACAGTTACAATGAATGATACCTATTCATATTTCGCGTCAAGGGAAACGAGCGACCCCTGTATTTCTAAGACAGTTTGGGCAGTTCTTTCTCCTGTGGCTTTGAAGGTCAACAGTTCCTCTACTCCACCAGTCAACGTTTCTACTGTAGACGCCAGCCGGTCCAGTTTGTCGTTTACCGTCAACAGCTGTTGTGCCAGTGCTGCATCATCCGATTTAGCACCTGCCACAGACTGCTTGACTGCTTGCTTCTTGCATTCCGGGCAGACCCAAGATTCCCGTTTGGCTGATGACATTTTCGAAAAAGCTGACTCAGTAACCGTCGAGCAGTTTTTACCCAGGTGATAATCATCCTTGCACACAGAGCACTTCAAAAACTTATCGTCTAGCGGCAATGGCTCAGCACAAATAGTACAGTCAGACATTGTTGTGCAGTCGGCGGCAGTGAGCAAAATTTAGATAAAAGGGACGTGGGTAGGTGGTTGTTAGACTCACCTGTCGACAGCAGAATAACAGATCAATACATGACACAGCTTTGCCGCCGACTGCGACGGAACTCAGCGGGCGCAGTCCTTTTGTAGACGGTAGATAGACTTGATTGGGCAGGCCTAGACCATGTGACAAGGGCGATGGGGGCGACGTTGGCCGACAGAGAACGGAGCCGGTGCTGGTCTTTCGGTGCCTTGATGCGCAGAAGCTGATCCAGGCAACCAACACGTGTCGATGAGTGCCCCTTGATAACTGGATCTGTTGCTCCGAATCTGTACGCAACCGGTCAACCTGTCGACAGCAGAATAACAGATCAATACATGGCACAGCTTTGCCGCCGACTGCGACGGAACTCAGCGGGAGCAGTCCTTTTGTAGACGGTAGATAGACTTGATTGGGCAGGCCTAGACCATGTGACAAGGGCGATGGGGGCGACGTTGGCCGACAGAGAACGGAGCCGGTGCTGGTCTTTCGGTGCCTTGATGCGCAGAAGCTGATCCAGGCAACCAACACGTGTCGATGAGTGCCCCTTGATAACTGGATCTGTTGCTCCGAATCTGTACGCAACCGGTCAACCTGTCGACAGCAGAATAACAGATCAATACATGGCACAGCTTTGCCGCCGACTGCGACGGAACTCAGCGGGAGCAGTCCTTTTGTAGACGGTAGATAGACTTGATTGGGCAGGCCTAGACCATGTGACAAGGGCGATGGGGGCGACGTTGGCCGACAGAGAACGGAGCCGGTGCTGGTCTTTCGGTGCCTTGATGCGCAGAAGCTGATCCAGGCAACCAACACGTGTCGATGAGTGCCCCTTGATAACTGGATCTGTTGCTCCGAATCTGTACGCAACCGGTCAACCTGTCGACAGCAGAATAACAGATCAATACATGGCACAGCTTTGCCGCCGACTGCGACGGAACTCAGCGGGCGCAGTCCTTTTGTAGACGGTAGATAGACTTGATTGGGCAGGCCTAGACCATGTGACAAGGGCGATGGGGGCGACGTTGGCCGACAGAGAACGGAGCCGGTGCTGGTCTTTCGGTGCCTTGATGCGCAGAAGCTGATCCAGGCAACCAACACGTGTCGATGAGTGCCCCTTGATAACTGGATCTGTTGCTCCGAATCTGTACGCAACCGGTCAACCTGTCGACAGCAGAATAACAGATCAATACATGGCACAGCTTTGCCGCCGACTGCGACGGAACTCAGCGGGCGCAGTCCTTTTGTAGACGGTAGATAGACTTGATTGGGCAGGCCTAGACCATGTGACAAGGGCGATGGGGGCGACGTTGGCCGACAGAGAACGGAGCCGGTGCTGGTCTTTCGGTGCCTTGATGCGCAGAAGCTGATCCAGGCAACCAACACGTGTCGATGAGTGCCCCTTGATAACTGGATCTGTTGCTCCGAATCTGTACGCAACCGGTCAACCTGTCGACAGCAGAATAACAGATCAATACATGGCACAGCTTTGCCGCCGACTGCGACGGAACTCAGCGGGCGCAGTCCTTTTGTAGACGGTAGATAGACTTGATTGGGCAGGCCTAGACCATGTGACAAGGGCGATGGGGGCGACGTTGGCCGACAGAGAACGGAGCCGGTGCTGGTCTTTCGGTGCCTTGATGCGCAGAAGCTGATCCAGGCAACCAACACGTGTCGATGAGTGCCCCTTGATAACTGGATCTGTTGCTCCGAATCTGTACGCAACCGGTCAACCTGTCGACAGCAGAATAACAGATCAATACATGGCACAGCTTTGCCGCCGACTGCGACGGAACTCAGCGGGCGCAGTCCTTTTGTAGACGGTAGATAGACTTGATTGGGCAGGCCTAGACCATGTGACAAGGGCGATGGGGGCGACGTTGGCCGACAGAGAACGGAGCCGGTGCTGGTCTTTCGGTGCCTTGATGCGCAGAAGCTGATCCAGGCAACCAACACGTGTCGATGAGTGCCCCTTGATAACTGGATCTGTTGCTCCGAATCTGTACGCAACCGGTCAACCTGTCGACAGCAGAATAACAGATCAATACATGGCACAGCTTTGCCGCCGACTGCGACGGAACTCAGCGGGCGCAGTCCTTTTGTAGACGGTAGATAGACTTGATTGGGCAGGCCTAGACCATGTGACAAGGGCGATGGGGGCGACGTTGGCCGACAGAGAACGGAGCCGGTGCTGGTCTTTCGGTGCCTTGATGCGCAGAAGCTGATCCAGGCAACCAACACGTGTCGATGAGTGCCCCTTGATAACTGGATCTGTTGCTCCGAATCTGTACGCAACCGGTCAACCTGTCGACAGCAGAATAACAGATCAATACATGACACAGCTTTGCCGCCGACTGCGACGGAACTCAGCGGGCGCAGTCCTTTTGTAGACGGTAGATAGACTTGATTGGGCAGGCCTAGACCATGTGACAAGGGCGATGGGGGCGACGTTGGCCGACAGAGAACGGAGCCGGTGCTGGTCTTTCGGTGCCTTGATGCGCAGAAGCTGATCCAGGCAACCAACACGTGTCGATGAGTGCCCCTTGATAACTGGATCTGTTGCTCCGAATCTGTACGCAACCGGTCAACCTGTCGACAGCAGAATAACAGATCAATACATGGCACAGCTTTGCCGCCGACTGCGACGGAACTCAGCGGGCGCAGTCCTTTTGTAGACGGTAGATAGACTTGATTGGGCAGGCCTAGACCATGTGACAAGGGCGATGGGGGCGACGTTGGCCGACAGAGAACGGAGCCGGTGCTGGTCTTTCGGTGCCTTGATGCGCAGAAGCTGATCCAGGCAACCAACACGTGTCGATGAGTGCCCCTTGATAACTGGATCTGTTGCTCCGAATCTGTACGCAACCGGTCAACCTGTCGACAGCAGAATAACAGATCAATACATGGCACAGCTTTGCCGCCGACTGCGACGGAACTCAGCGGGCGCAGTCCTTTTGTAGACGGTAGATAGACTTGATTGGGCAGGCCTAGACCATGTGACAAGGGCGATGGGGGCGACGTTGGCCGACAGAGAACGGAGCCGGTGCTGGTCTTTCGGTGCCTTGATGCGCAGAAGCTGATCCAGGCAACCAACACGTGTCGATGAGTGCCCCTTGATAACTGGATCTGTTGCTCCGAATCTGTACGCAACCGGTCAACCTGTCGACAGCAGAATAACAGATCAATACATGGCACAGCTTTGCCGCCGACTGCGACGGAACTCAGCGGGCGCAGTCCTTTTGTAGACGGTAGATAGACTTGATTGGGCAGGCCTAGACCATGTGACAAGGGCGATGGGGGCGACGTTGGCCGACAGAGAACGGAGCCGGTGCTGGTCTTTCGGTGCCTTGATGCGCAGAAGCTGATCCAGGCAACCAACACGTGTCGATGAGTGCCCCTTGATAACTGGATCTGTTGCTCCGAATCTGTACGCAACCGGTCAACCTGTCGACAGCAGAATAACAGATCAATACATGGCACAGCTTTGCCGCCGACTGCGACGGAACTCAGCGGGCGCAGTCCTTTTGTAGACGGTAGATAGACTTGATTGGGCAGGCCTAGACCATGTGACAAGGGCGATGGGGGCGACGTTGGCCGACAGAGAACGGAGCCGGTGCTGGTCTTTCGGTGCCTTGATGCGCAGAAGCTGATCCAGGCAACCAACACGTGTCGATGAGTGCCCCTTGATAACTGGATCTGTTGCTCCGAATCTGTACGCAACCGGTCAACCTGTCGACAGCAGAATAACAGATCAATACATGGCACAGCTTTGCCGCCGACTGCGACGGAACTCAGCGGGCGCAGTCCTTTTGTAGACGGTAGATAGACTTGATTGGGCAGGCCTAGACCATGTGACAAGGGCGATGGGGGCGACGTTGGCCGACAGAGAACGGAGCCGGTGCTGGTCTTTCGGTGCCTTGATGCGCAGAAGCTGATCCAGGCAACCAACACGTGTCGATGAGTGCCCCTTGATAACTGGATCTGTTGCTCCGAATCTGTACGCAACCGGTCAACCTGTCGACAGCAGAATAACAGATCAATACATGGCACAGCTTTGCCGCCGACTGCGACGGAACTCAGCGGGCGCAGTCCTTTTGTAGACGGTAGATAGACTTGATTGGGCAGGCCTAGACCATGTTGACAAGGGCGATGGGGGCGACGTTGGCCGACAGAGAACGGAGCCGGTGCTGGTCTTTCGGTGCCTTGATGCGCAGAAGCTGATCCAGGCAACCAACACGTGTCGATGAGTGCCCCTTGATAACTGGATCTGTTGCTCCGAATCTGTACGCAACCGGTCAACCTGTCGACAGCAGAATAACAGATCAATACATGGCACAGCTTTGCCGCCGACTGCGACGGAACTCAGCGGGGCGCAGTCCTTTTGTAGACGGTAGATAGACTTGATTGGGCAGGCCTAGACCATGTGACAAGGGCGATGGGGGCGACGTTGGCCGACAGAGAACGGAGCCGGTGCTGGTCTTTCGGTGCCTTGATGCGCAGAAGCTGATCCAGGCAACCAACACGTGTCGATGAGTGCCCCTTGATAACTGGATCTGTTGCTCCGAATCTGTACGCAACCGGTCAAACCTGTCGACAGCAGAATAACAGATCAATACATGGCACAGCTTTGCCGCCGACTGCGACGGAACTCAGCGGGCGCAGTCCTTTTGTAGACGGTAGATAGACTTGATTGGGCAGGCCTAGACCATGTGACAAGGGCGATGGGGGCGACGTTGGCCGACAGAGAACGGAGCCGGTGCTGGTCTTTCGGTGCCTTGATGCGCAGAAGCTGATCCAGGCAACCAACACGTGTCGATGAGTGCCCCCTTGATAACTGGATCTGTTGCTCCGAATCTGTACGCAACCGGTCAACCTGTCGACAGCAGAATAACAGATCAATACATGACACAGCTTTGCCGCCGACTGCGACGGAACTCAGCGGGCGCAGTCCTTTTGTAGACGGTAGATAGACTTGATTGGGCAGGCCTAGACCATGTGACAAGGGCGATGGGGGCGACGTTGGCCGACAGAGAACGGAGCCGGTGCTGGTCTTTCGGTGCCTTGATGCGCAGAAGCTGATCCAGGCAACCAACACGTGTCGATAAGTGCCCCTTGATAACTGGATCTGTTGCCTCCGAATCTGTACGCAACGGTCAACCTGTCGACAGCAGAATAACAGATCAATACATGGCACAGCTTTGCCGCCGACTGCCACTTATTTATATTTGTAACTGATACATTCTAAATTCTTTCATAACTTGATATTTAACACTTAACGTTTAACTTAATGTTTAGAAATTGACGTGAATGGATGTTTGTCAGTTTTAGTAAGTAGCAGAATCAGATGACTTTATCTTTTTTAGGGAGTATAAATGACATGATCTGCTATTGAATAACTCTGGGTATTTGTACATATTCCTGGCTTTGTGTCATTGAAAAAAGAACGTTACAGTGCACCACTTTTATATACTGAGTCTTGCAGAGAGATATCGAAGTATGAATGTTCTTCAGGCGATGTTTAAACACTTTCAGAAAATGTGAAGCTGTGGTTGCTTGTACGTTTCAAACATGGTCCTTGTGCGCTTTATTGACTGGGAGAGGTTACGACACTTTGTGGGGCATTAAATTGCCTTTTCGCCAACCTTGCCCCTTACATGTCTCACAAATGTACAGTTCACTGTACTCTGTAACCGATCGATTGATTGATTGAGTAAACTTTACCCATTAACACGCTGATAACTACCATTCTTTTCTATTTAGAAGTCCTTCACCGCCGGGGGACACTGGAGAACTGGCTTCAGAGGGGAGGTCTCATTGAATTACGCGGGAAAATCGAGCGCTGTATGGGGTCCCGGAGAGTGCGCGGAAGATACGGTGCTGATGATTGGTGAGGCCTTATGTTTTTAGCGCTGGCCGACGATACGTCACTCCAGCCCCCACTGCGTCACTGCAGCGAGAAATTGGAAAGTGTTTCAGCATTTATTGCGCTTTTTGAGCTAAGAAACGTCTTTGGTAAAAGGAAGGATCAACGCGAGCAACCAAAGGCTAGTTCTCTCAAACATGAGGAAGTTTTATTTCAGTTGCATGGCCCCTTTTAGTATACGGCCTCCGCTCTTCAGGCGGATAAGTTCGGGAAAAGGCGTGCTTTCAGCGGAAGTGTCGTTCTTGAAACGGGTTCAGCAATATAAAGGACTCGGAAGGCAACAGATATACTAAAGTTGGGTTGGTAAGCCACCCTTCAGACACGTAAGGATAAAAAAAATTCCCCCGCATTTCCCCGAAGGGGAGTATGAGGAAGTGCGAAGCACGGGGTGATGCTATGAGGGGGAGTTTGTTGAAGTTTGGTGGCATTTTGCCCGTTAGTTACATTAACACCCCCTCGTGATCACGTTCGGCTTAACACGCCTCGTTTGTCCCTCTGCGGAAATCTTGGTGAATTAACGTGTATGTTCGAGAGGAGGAGCGCACCGCACCGCAGCGCACCGCAGCTGCGAAGCGCCGACCGGAGTGAAGGGAGAGGAGGCGCAGTCACGTGAGAGAATGCAGAACTAGCGGGTTTGTAGTATCACGTGTACACCACGCAGTTATCAAGCCGCTATAACGCCGCTGAGTCGCCAACGCACGCCGCTGACGACGTAGTTTGAATGCGTTAAAGATATAAGGCGCGTTACTAACACTGATATCAACGTAGCGTTCCAGATGAGTCACGTTTGGGCAGTGACTTTCAAGAATGAGCAAGCTGTGAAGAAGATGCTCGAAGCGAAGGACGTGAGAGTGAAGGGACGGCAGTGTATTGTCATCGACCCAGCAAACCAGGACCTCCGGCTGAAGTTGCATTGGTTGCTACACAATGTGACCGAAGAAGACGTCCGTGTTGCCCTTTCCCCGTACGGCAGAGTCACCGACGTTACCAGGGAGAGGTGGAGAGTTCAAGGCATCCACGACAAGGGCTCGACTACGCGGGCAGTTACCCTCAAGCTCAAGGCGGGCGTGAGGGCCGAGGACCTTCCGCACCAGCTCCGAGTGGCGGGCGAGTCAGCGCTCGTGGTCGTGCCCGGGAGAAGCCCGCAGTGCCTGTGCTGCCAGAGTACGGGACATATGCGCCAGGACTGCAAGGTGCCACGTTGCAGTGTCTGTCGCCGCTTCGGCCACGAGGCCGGCACAGTGCACGCGGACGTACGCCGCGGTACCGGACCCGTGCCAGACGACAGCTCGGCCGAGCTTGTCATGGACGCGGAGGAAGCCGAAGAGTTGGCCGCGGGAAGTGAGCCGCCACGGCAACCGACGCAGGAGGCCGGAGCAGAAGTGCCAGGGAGTTCGGCTCCTCCACCCAGGGACGAGGAAATTGTTCGTGAGGAGGAGACTACATCGCCGGTTGCGGCAACGGTTTCAGCTGCCAGCGTCGCACCGGAGGCCACCTTGTCTCAACAAACGCCGACGCGAGCCACCGAAGACGCCAGGGGACGCCGCCAGTAACAGCGACGCTAATTGAGGTGCGCGGTGAAGATGGTTCGGTGACGAAACGCCCCCGGCACGAACGAGACAACCAGGCGGCGAAGGAGGACACGGCTACTGACGGTAAACCGGCCCCTAAAGGGCTAGTGACTCGTCGTTCGTCCCTCAAACCAAAGCCAAACACTACGCCGTACGAGCGAACGCCAGCCACGGCCAAACCGCCGTGAAAGTGTGCGTGCATCCGGGTATCCCTCCAACGTTTTTTTGTTTTTGTCGCATTCTTTGGCTCATTGAGAACGCTTGTTTGACGTTTACCAGTGTTCGCGTCAATATGAAGAATCAACGAGAAGTGTTAATGACGCCTTTGACGGTTTTGCAGTGTGGCGCCCGTGCGCACAGGTTCCCTCGAGGCGTTTCCCCCGTTTTTGAATGCGCCATATTCGCCCCGCGCGTCCTGAGTTTTCGCTGCCTCAAAATGCTAAATTTTAACACCCCTGTTCGTATCGCCACGCTAAACGTTCGTGGTCTGGCTGACAGGCGTCGGCAAAACCAAGTTTACCGCTTGGTTGCCGATAAAGAACTCGATATTGTGGCGATTCAGGAAACGAAAGTTGAGGGAGAAGGGCAAACGCAGCGTATGGCGCAAACTTTCAATGCGCACCACCATGTTTGCGTAAGTCACGCAGTTGGCGTTTCTGGGGGGTGTACGCTGTTAATT
The DNA here is from genome assembly GCA_013339765.2 of Haemaphysalis longicornis. NCBI lineage: Eukaryota > Metazoa > Arthropoda > Arachnida > Ixodida > Ixodidae > Haemaphysalis > Haemaphysalis longicornis. Next base: position 23,907,329 of record CM023455.1, read on the forward strand.
AAACAGAGTTTGGGCGTTTGCAATTGAATCCGTCACGGCTTGTCTTGCAGGGCGGTTCATAGTTTGCGATTTAAGTTTTTGGTCGCGCGATTGGCGTGTTGTAGTTGTGTATGCGCCGACACGAGCGAACGAAAGGAAAGTTTTTTTTGAAAATATCCGTGCCACGACTGGGACACTGAACGTATAGTTGTTTTTCTAGGAGACTTTAACTGGGTATGCTCTGCGCGCGACAAGTCCAGTGATACGCCATTCCGTGACTCGACCATCTTGGCGTTGATTGAGGCAGCATCAGACTATTGTTTAGAAGATGTCGGGGATGCGCTTCTTGGCGTAAGACAAGTGCATTTCACCCATTTCCAGCGCACAAGCCACGCCCGCTTGGATCGGGCTTATTGTTTCGCTCGAGCTATTACCTGAGTGCGGTGATTATTGGTGTGTCACCCGTGTCGTTTAGCGACCACTGCCTGGTTTCTTTACCCTTGGTGTGCGCAAGCCAAGCGCAAACACGTTTAATTGGAGTCTTTGGAAAATTAATAGTAAGCTATTGCAGGAGGAAGAATTTACAACTGAAATAAATGAAAAAATACGGCGTTTGCCAGATAGGAAACTAGCTGGTCCTCTAGGTGGGAAATTTTCAAACAAGAAGTAAAGTTGAGTGCGATAGAAAAATCAAGTGCACGGAAGTATCGTGAGAGACAAAGAGAACAACTTCTACGTAAAAACCTCGCATCGCTTACTAATGAAGAATCCCAGTCGCCGGGGTCGCAAACGGAAGAGATTAAAAGGGTTAAATCGGAGCTTGAAGTTATAGACCAGAATAAATACCACGGTGCCCCTGGTGTGAGCAAGGGCGGAAAAGTTGCTATTGGGTGAAGCGCCCACCAAGAGAGCACTTACATCAGAAAAGCGCTACGCTTGTAGAAATCATATAGTCGAAATCGAAAATCACGGAGTGCTAACGACTGACCGTACGCAGATAGAGGGTGCTTTTAAGGATTTTTATGAAGCCTTTTTTCTGTTCATAAGGTCGACGCCGATAATTTCAGAGACGAATTCTTGAACTTAATGCCCAGAATAGAAGACGACATGAAGGCTATTCTGAGATGCCAATCACCATAAAATGAATTTTGAGTGCCATTGATGATTTAACCCCAGGTAAAACGCCCAGGGCCCAGATGGCCTAAGTGCGTGTTTTTACAAGGCCTTTAAAGACACACTTAGCGTAGTGTTATGTGAAGTTTACGCCGAAGCGTACGAAAACAACAGACTGCCACCATCCTTTACTCTATCTCACACAGTTCTCATTCCAAAGACTGAAGATGCCATTAAACTGAGGAATGTAAGAGCGTACCGTCCAATTAGTCTCTCAAATGTCGACTATAAGATATTAATGAAGGTCTTAGCCGCTCGGTTGCAATTAGTAGTGAAAAGAAATAGTCGGACCACACCAAACATGCGGCATTAAGGGTCGTTCTATTACGACCAATACCCACGTGGCCCGTAGCATCCTGGAATGCTCTGACAGCCTTGAGCAAGGAGTAGCAATGGTACAAATAGACCTAGAAAAAGCGTTCGACAAGGTCTCCCACGAACTGCTATTGATGATTCTTGAGCACACAAACGTAGGAAAAATAATTACGGATGGTGTACGCATGGCGTATAGGGACTGTAGTACAAGTTTGGTGGTCAACAAGTCGGTAGGGCGCTCCAGTTCAGGTCAGCCGTTCTGTGCGCCAGGGGTGCCCACTGTCCTCGCTGCTATTCTGTATGTTTATTGAAACATTTTGTGTAAACATCCTTAAAAATGAGAAAATCAGCGGGTTTTCATTACAGTCCTGCGAAGTTCGTGTGCTCGCTTATGCAGACGACATTGCTTTGTTTTTCCAAGACAGGAGTAGCATCCACGAAAGTATAAGTGTTCTTAAAAGGTTCTGCCTCTACGCTGGTAGTTCCGTCAATTGGGATAAGTGTATCGGTTTCTGGCACGGAAGCTGGTTGTGGAAGCCACGTACATTCGCAGGTATCAGCTGGGTAGACGCGCCAGTGAAATACTTAGGTGTCCCCCTAGAAAATTATCGTGACAGTGATCCTTTCTGGCGCAGGCAAGCACCGAAATCCGTGATAAAGCGGAAAGTGGGGGGGGGGGGGGTAAGCAGTTGTCCGTGTTCGCGCGAGCGACTGTGTGTAATCTATTCTTTGTGTCAAAACTTTGGTACGTGATGCAGGTTCTGCATTGCTCGCGTGCCAATGTTCAAAGATTGCACAGGGTGTTTGCTGTCTTTATTTGGTGTTCCACTTGGGAGCGCACAAGCCGAACCAACCTGTTTAGACGAGTGCGTTGTGGGGGCCTTTCCCTGGCGCACCTTTTTCTACGCCAGGTAGTGAACCGCTTTTTTTTTACGTGATGTGCAAAACCCTTTTTTGCGCACCGTGTGTCAAGTGCGCCTAGGTAGAGTTTTACCCGAATTTGTTGTTACTTCTTGTGTTCGTGACGGTGGCATTCATGGCTATCTACGTGAGGTGGTACTTTCGGCAAGATTTTTATTCTCGCGGTTTTCTTTCGAATATCTGGCTACCGTGCACAGAAAAAAGCTGTATAGAGACCTTCTTGACACCCACTTTGCCGACTCCTTTGTACCGATCCCTATACAGTGCAGGGCCAGGACAAGATGTGTGTCAGCGTGTGAAAAAATGACTGTACCGCCTTATGTAAAGTCTTTTTCTTTAAATTACACGTGGGAGTATTACCGTTAAAACTTGGATGATTGAAAAAGGTTTGTTTGTTCCCTGGGGGCCTGACTGCTTGGTTTGTAAAAAGCCAGAAACAGTAGAGCACGCATTCATAGACTGTTGGGACGGGGTGTTCCTGTGGGACGTTTTGCAGAGAACACTAAAAAAGGATTTCCCGTTGGATAGCCATGGAATCAGGTTCTTGGCCGTTGAAAACTACGGCGGCCTCCCGTATGATCGTTTGATGTTGCTGGCCCTGCATAGTATATGGAAAGCTCGAATGGCAGTTCGTCATAATGATGTAGATTGTGAAACCAAGCAGAGAGTTGTTCTGCCAGAGTGTGCGGGAGATCTTAGAAGTGTATAAAGCCCAACCATCTCCACCTGACTGGTTAAATGTGTTGGAAAGTGTGGCATGGCTTCGGCCTTTTTAACAAGCGCGCACTAGCAAGTGATGTGCTGATGTCTTTTCGCGCTTTGTAATTCTTTTTTTTGTTCTTATTGTGTATACCGAAGACAGGCAATAAAGAAAAAAATAAGCGTCCGTGGCTTAGTCGGTAGAGCGTCGCGCTGCGGCCGCAAAGTCCGCAGATCGAAACCTGGCGCCGGAATGCTGTTTTTTTTTTATATAGTGTAGTGGCCTGGCTGGCGCGCCGAGAGAGGGTGTTGCGAGCTGGAGAGTAGTAAAGGGGCTTTAGGAGAGTAGGCGAGGGGGGAGAGGAGGCGCTATGCGAGCGCGACGATTCAGGCTCGCTTAAGAAGTGCATTCGCCCTTATTCCTGGCCAATCTCCCACGTGGGTATGTGCCATGTCAGCGGCCAGGTAGCGCGCGCCCATCTCCCCCGTTGCTAAGGAAGACGAAAAGCGCGCGCACCCGCAGCTGTTGCTATGCGGACGGCGGAAGGTTCGGGGTCGCTTATAAAGTGCATTCGCACTTAAAACATTCAGTATTCATTTTTCAACTCTGGGAAACCCCGAATTTCAGTTTTATAGCATAAAGGACCTAAATTCCGCCGAAGATGTCCTGCATACAAAATATTTAGTATCGGACGGGGGCCTGTTTCCAAATTTAAATGACAACGTGTTGGACGCAGGTATTTTTGGCACTGCCTGCAATTGAAATACAGCGGCCAAGGACACCAACAGTCCTAATTCTGTGTCATAAAACTCCGATAGGAATATTTATCTGCTCTCTATTTTAGTTTCAGTCCTCCGAGTGAAATGACTTCAATAAGGCTTCACAAATGTGTGGTTGTAACCTGTCTTTTTTTTTTTTTAGTTTTCAGAAAATAAAGCGACCATCGGGTGCCGGAAGATGCGAGGGACGCATCCGTTTGCTTCAAGAAGAAACCGCCTAAGGCGCCAGATTAAGGTGCAAATTCTGCAACACGACGTCTCTTAAGATTACTTTATTCCAAAGTGGCTGGGCATGATTGATGGGGTGCAATGCTCCAGTTATATTTGAGCCTAGTGCATATTTCTTCTTTTTTTAATTACAGCGTAATGCACTCGTATTTTCGTTTCCTTCGTAAAATATTTTCATACCTTCTTTAAGTGTTAGCGTCAGAGAAAGGCTTTCATGGGACTTGTGCAAGCAAGTCCTGCGAGGCACGAGCTAAGTATTTCCTGCAAAGTACGAGCGAGGCCTCGTTGTTGCTTCGCACTACGAAAGTGACAGAAAAGGACCTGGGACCCTCGATGCTTCCTAATTAAAGGGCCGCATTCATAAAATGTTTCATATGTGTTATCCAAATGCTTCATAAAATGTTGAACAATATATGTAAAATGTTTTAATAAAATGTGTAATAAAGCGTTGCAGCAATAACGGTCGAGTTTTAACTGCAGGCGAGCAAAACTAGTTCAGTTTTTGTCTCTGTCGAGATCCGTCGATGTCAAGCCGGAATCAGGCGCGCAGTGAGATAGCGGACCCAAGTATATCCTGGTGTACCGTCGTCAGGAAGTCACGCTGATGCTTCGAAAACCACGCGGTTTATATAGCCTAACCGTTCGACCCTCATGAACCGCTGGCGCTTGTCATACATCTACCCGTTTTTTAGCGCAAAGTAAACTTCAGGTACCTTCCAGACAAAATATGTGTGTGTAACCGGCAGCCCCCGCGTTCATTTAGTTAGGAAAGCTTGTTGGGTTGGTTGTTATAAGCGGCAAAAGCTGCCGCGCAAGAAAAAAATGGCGCGTTGGAAATGGCGCTGAAAGGCTCCGGCCATGCAAGAAAAAAATTACGCGTTCAAAATAACGCAAAACAGCGCAAGCATATGGAATTAAGGCAAGCACAAAAAGTACAGAACTCCCGCTGGCGCAGTTTGGGACAGCGGACGCGCGAGCACAGCGAAGGCGGGAAATTTGAATTGCACATTCATCAAGACAGGAGTGAAACGGGGCGGCGAAGAGCGTGATGGGTTGTAACCGTGAGCGGATAACGGCGCCCCCACACATTATGGCGAGTCACTGCTCTGAAATTCCGACACCTTTCACATCGAGTGCAACAGCTTTAAAGGGGCCCTAAATAGCCTTCCAAAGGTCACCATTTCAATCGCGCAATCAGTAAAGTATGCTCTACCGATCGCGCGATACCCCTTCACGTCAACGTATACCAACTATTACACCCCTGCTTAAAGCAGGGGTCGCACAAACACGCAAAAAAGTATTTTTTGTTCCCGTGTTTACCTACCGCTTCATCGCCACCACACTGCCATGCCCTGACGTAGTTGTGACTCTGACGACAGCCTCTATGACGCAGGAAACACTGAACCAACTTTACGGCACCGCTATTGGTGAAGCCCTTTAAATGCTGTAGCCAATCAGCATTCCCGGATCTGGGGGAAACATGGGTGCGGTCCCGGCAAGTGGCGCTCCGGCACCGGCGCACGGCGTATCCTTGGGACGAATCCCGATCCGCGCTATCTGTCACACGAGCTTAGCTGAGTTTGTAGATATAGCGCGTCCTTTACAAGGTATGGATTCTCTGGAGATTCTCTGCTGGCGGGAATGGCGCTACACGCGAGGCCTAACTAGTTACTGCCTGGTCTGAGGCAACCAACCAACCAACCAACCAAGGGAGGCGAAGAAGATGGAGGCACGGCCGCTGGATGAGAGCGCAGTGCGCCTTTCATCCAGCGGCCGTGATGAGGCACGTGGTTCGAGAAGGATGGAGAAGCGATCGAGGGCAACCGGCGGATCGTCTACCCCGAGGTAGCCTGGCGGACAAGGGGCAGTCGACCGCACTGCGGGAGCGCTACCCCAAGCAGTGCCCGTGGTTCAAGCCGACCAGGTTCATCAGGCGAATTGATTGATTGTAGGGTTTAACGCGCCGACGCAACGCGGGCGATGAGGCGCGCCGTAGTGGAGGGCTCCGGATTAATTTTGACCACCTGGGGATCTTTAACGTGCGCCGAAATCTCGTACACACGGGCGTTTTTGCTTTTCGCCTCCATCAGAAAAGCGGCCGCCGCGGCCGGGAATCGAACCCGCGACCTCGTGCTCAGCAGCGCAACGCCTTTTAGCCACTGAGCCACCGCGGCGGGTATCAGGCGAATCAACGATAGCCTCATCACGGTGCCGTAAATGGGCTCGGATGCCGGGGCCGCGCAGCATCAACTATAATAACTGCCAGTGGTAGTCGCCTTCGACGGGAGCTTCTACTCGGCGCCGCTTCCGCCGCCGCAAGAACTGTGAGAAGTCTCGTAGTGCGATTTCTCGCGGGCTTGGAACCGTGTGTTGGAACCGTAGCTTGGAACCGTAGCTCGCGAGAGTGTGTTCGCGAGCTACGCCTGACTTCGCCACTTCTTTATCCATTTGTTTCCTCCTTCCTTTTCCATCTGTTTTTTTTTTTTATAAAGTCTTCCGTTTTTGCAATACGGTCACCTGCCTCGTCACTTGTGAGCCTCTCCAACTACGGCCCTGAACCTGCCATAACATCACACTGTCATAATAAGCGCGACACATGGGACCAGCGGAGGGAACCTGAACTGTTGGGAGCGGATGACTGAATCACGCTTGGTGGTGCCGCGCCGGAGAAGTTGACATGCTTCCGGACATTGGAGCGCTTCGCGCGAACGTTCTGTTCCATTTCGCGACGACCACCGTGAGCTCCCACTGCGTCCACAATATTGAATCGACTTTTCGTCGTGCCTAACTCATTTGGCTAACGAGCGATCTTTAATTTAGTCTGGCAAATTTTGCTAACAACGCACTTCGAGCGGGATGGGAGTCTACGACGAAACCGAAACTGAAAACATCCAGTGGCGAGTGCGGCGCTGGCGCCATCTGGCTATGGCAAGACTGACTATGGCAAAACGGTCTATGCGCCGCGAGATCGACATGTAGGTGGCGACAGCGTCGCGCCCCTTGTGTGGATGATCTGCTCAGCAGCGCGGGAGAATGCACACTTCGCGCTTCGTGCCTTTCTCGCGCCGTTGTGCGGACGGAAGACGCGGACTAGAGTGGTATGCTGTATTTCCCTTCCTGAACGTTCAATGTCTAGCAGGGAAGCGGCAATACCTTTTTATTACTACGCCAAAAAAGCGGCGACCCACCGGGAACCTCAAACGGCCGCAATAGTGACAATGAACTTGTACGCTGTGGCTCTTAGCAAGCTAGCTCTTTCCAGACTATAGCTTTGAGCCTTCAAAAAAAAATCATAAATAGAAACACATCAGGAAGCCTGGATCTCCGGAATTAAGTTTACAACAGCAGTTTCAATCGCTTTCACTGGTAGCATGACGCAATATTCTTGCATTGGCGGGATGCTCTGAAATGGTAACACCACTTAACTGCCCCGACATCTTTTCTAAGAGATCTCAATATCTTTTGTGTGTTCGAAGGGCAACATAAAATTACCGAATTCCAACCAGCACAGAGACATAAATGCAACCGTTGTAACACGTCTTTTGCGTGCAACTTTAGTTAAATTAAATTTTAGTGACTCTGAAGACAGGTTTGATGAGTAACGGTGTCGGAGGGCTTTTTAAGGCTTTAGTCGCAAGAGAACCTGCGAATTAAATTACTGTTTGATTGATTTATCGCTTAACGTGCCGACGCAACGCAGGCGATGAGAGCTGCGGGTTAATTTTGACCTCCTGGGGATCTTTACGTGCGCCGAAATGTCGAATACATGGGCGTTTTTGCTTTTCACCTCCATCAGAAAAGCGGCCGCCACGGCCCGGAATCGAACCCTCGCCCTTGGGCTCAGGCAACACAACGCCTTAGCCGCTGAGCCACCGCGGCGGGCATGCGAATTAAATTGCTAAGCGCGCAATGCAATCAGCATCTCAGTGTGTAAACCAAGGCTTCTGTTACCTCACAGTGAGCACAGATTTTCTGTTGCGGGTGCACTGTTGACTATTTCTATTCCTTTTAAACTCTAACTGGTGCCTAGAACAGCACGATGTGTTTGCATTCTTTTGTAATGTCGCTTACGAACCATAAAAATGGCAAATGAAGTTGCCCTATTGCAGATGTAGTAAAACGTTCCTTTCTTTTTCTCGTTATTAAACAGCGCAACAGAGTTCCCGGTAACTACTTTGTGCTGTAAACTGAACCTCGCTTTTGTCTTGGCAATGAATTCTTGAGGATTGGATAAAAAAGGCACCGATAAACGTTTTCTGTGCATTTCGTTTTTTTGCGGGGGATGGGGGGGGGGGGGGGGGGTTATTCTGCAACGTTCCAAGCGCAGGGAGAAGAGAATGCATTTAACGCGAAAAGCCAAACGTTCATTTGGCTTTTTGGTGTTACTTGCAATTGAAAGTACGCTCGGTGTCCTGTTCCGTAGCGATAAAAAATCAGTACTTCAGTGAGTAGACGCCTTTTTCAAAATTGTATCGAAAGCGAGCGTTGTGGGAAAAATAAAACAATCCAGCCAGTCACGGCACACACCCTCCACACATGTGGGCAACAACATATTATGTGATTTTTCCTCGTCCTTTAAACTTAGGTCCAACTTAAAAGGTTAAGACATCACCATATTAGGCATTTGTTTATGCTGAGCGAAACACATTGCTGGACAGGCTGATTCCTGTCGGGATTTGAAAATGGGATAGTATGACAATGTCACACGAAATGCCACACGACAGGCGCAAACTCACAACCGCTTAATTTTATCGAGAAATCCCCCGGAAACACTCTTGCGCATCCGCAAAAAAGTATTTTAAATAATACGTAAAGCTAGCAACACAGAAAAAACAACGACTGTCCAAAAATAGTAATTATTCTCGAAAAGGTACGGCAACAGTTTGATGACACAGTCGCTTGCGAGTTGAAAATACGTCCCCGGTAATGTATTTGCGATACAGCACGGCTCTTGTGCAGTGTAATTGTTTGTTTGTTTCTACTTTCTATAAGGACACGTCGCGATTTTGTAAGGGTGTGGCAAGGATATGCACAGGTCTTGTCGCTTCTTACCCGTTTCGTGTATTGAACTTTTTTCCTTTAAATAACCACCACGCCACCTTTAAAAAGCACCCTTTGCCGTTTACGAAACGGCAGACGACTGCACTCATCAATAAGGAAAGTGCAACGTATGGAAGCAATGTTTATAACACGCTTCACACGTATAACACGTTTAACCACGGCGAAGATGTTTCGTGGAATTAAACCAGCGTATTAAGCCTGCAACGCCGCTGATTATTGCGTCTCTAGAGGAAATGCGCAACAGAGGTAACTATGTCGATGCTTACTGCCAAACAAGTACACATATTGGTTACTTTATCGCGTGCAACACGAGTCTTGCGCCGCGCGCAACGTGAACGAGCAGACGACGCGAGAGCCATGCACACTAGAAGCGGTTCGTCCCGCCGCCGCCAGGGGCCGACTGCGTTCGATCTCGGGGCGAATGAAGGGGTGCTGAAACAATGCTGCCTCCGTAGCTGGCCACATGCTTCAATGCTCGACATGAAATGTGTTAAAGCCAGCTTACAAAGGCCAAGCTCTGACCAACGTCCTTAAAACTGGCTGCACCTCTTAACACAAACGCATTGCTGAAAACAGTTTTCCAGGGGCAACATTAGACACCTTATATAGTAGTGTGCAGGCGGTAATACCTGTATTTTATTTTTTATGAATATTTCCATGCGGCGAAAACAAAACCCGAATTCTTGTCCTACAAAGGGGCGAGAACTGGGACGATTAGACATATACAGCTCGGCTTAAAAGAAAGCTAGAAACAATACGGTAAGAGCACAGCCGATAGATTTTGGGTCGCCTTCAGTGGTTATTCAATTTATTTTTACTTATCTATACGGGTAGTAACTTTTGCAAAATTTTGTTCGATAAATCTTACTTATTCCTCGCTTAATAGCATGCTACCGATTGGAACCGAACCCCAATTAATAAGTGAGCGTTGAAGAGACCAACTTGAGATGTGGCCGCCAGTCGTGGCAGCGCCTCAACTGAATAGTCACGCGCGTCGGCCTACGCGGAAAATGTCGCGGCAAATCGGCCCCAGTGTAAACAAGGTCCGTGCAAGAAAAGTTCTCGCCGCACGAGATTTTGCACATTCTGCTGTCAACGAGAGTGGCTTTCGCAATTTGTGTGATGCTGGCAGAGGCCCCGATAAAGTATTGCTATCGCTAAATGCAAACGTTTAAGGCTGCTTTTCCACACTTCGTGTGTTTAGTCCATTGTAATTAACGTGCCTCGCCTGCCCCACGGAAGGAAAGATGAAATACCTTGATTGGTGGCGGCGTGCCGCGGCCTTCGCATGATTCTCTGCAATGGAGCACTACGGCGAACGCTCTTCGGCTTTGTGGGGACCAGCATGAAGTCAGTCTGCATCATTATCATCATCATAATCGTCGTCGTCGTAATACTATTACTACTACTACTACTAATACTACTACTACTACTACTACTACTACTACTAATAAGAATAATAATAATTAAATGGTAACAATAATACTAATTATCATCAACAGCCGATCTATGCCACTGCAGGGCAAAGGCCTCTCCGAGAAAACCTACTAATAATCCCGCTCCTGCGCTAACTTGCACCAATTTATACCCGCAAACTTCCTGACCTCATCTGCCCATCGAACTTTCTGCCGACCCTCTGCCACATTTGCCTTCTATAGGGATTCACTCTGTGGTAGGCATGGGAACCATTTTAAGTGCAATGCACTTCTTAAGCGACCCTGAACCTGCGTCCACCGGCGATGTCCGCGCACGTGGAGATGGGCGCGCGCAGCCTGGCCGCTGACATAGCACATACCCACGTGGGGGATTGGCCAGGAATCTCCTCGTCTTCCTTGGCAACGGGGGGAGATGGGCGCGCGGTGCCTGGCCGCTGACATGGCACATACCCACGTGGGGGATTGGCCAAGAATCGGGCGTGAGAAGGGCTAATGCACCTGCTTAAAGTAGTACTGACACGAAATTTCAAAGCTGAGATCCGCTCTAGCAATCAAGTACAACGACAACACAAATAGGTGTCTGTGAATAAATGCATCTTTCTTTCTTTGTAGTTGTGTGTGTGTGTGAGATCTCTCTTTCGCGAACATTACCGAACCGCGCAAATTCAACTCGTGCATTCGCACTTTCACATTATTCCCCTCGGGGAAATGCGGGGAATTTTTTAAGGATGAGCCTTGCTCAAGCATTACGTGGCGCAGGTATATGCGTGGCGCCACAAACGTGGACGGGAAATTTCATGGCGGTGAACGCGGATGCATGGGCTCCAAAAGCGGGAATGTGTCGTACTGCGGGTCGTGTGTTGGCCTGACATCTATACTGGCTGAGAACGCGAGTATCCGCCGGTGTGACGTCCCCACTGGCTGATACGCCAGATATGGCTGAACAAAAAGGGCTGATGATGGATTTTAAATCTTTAGTGGGTAAGGGGTAGCCGATGGCCAGAACAAAAGATATGAAAAATTCCCCGCATTTCCCCGAGGGGAAGAATGTGAAAGTGCGAATGCACGAGTTGAATTTGCGCGGTTCGGTAATGTTCACGAGAGAGAGATCACACACACACACACACACAACTACAAAGAAAGAAAGATGCATTTATTCACAGACACCTATTTGTGTTGTCGTTGTACTTGATTGCTAGAGCGGATCTCAGCTTTGAAATTTCGTGTCAGTACTCCTTTAAGCAGGTGCATTAGCCCTTCTCACGCCCGATTCTTGGCCAATCCCCCACGTGGGTATGTGCCATGCCAGCGGCCAGGCAGCGCGCGCCCATCTCCCCCCGTTGCCAAGGAAGACGAGGAGATTCCTGGCCAATCCCCCACGCGGGTATGTGCCATGTCAGCGGCCAGGCAGCGCGCGCCCATCTCCCCCCGTTGCCAAGGAAGACGAGGAGATTCCTGGCCAATCCCCACGTGGGTATGTGCTATGTCAGCGGCCAGGCTGCGCGCGCCCATCTCCACGTGCGCGGACATCGCCGGTGGACGCAGGTTCAGGGTCGCTTAAGAAGTGCATTGCACTTAAAATGTCAAACTGTAACTAGCCGAGCGTCTGGCGAGGAAGGGGTGGACGTGGGTATGCCATTCTCGGAAGACGCGCTGTTCGAGAGACTGTGCGCTCAGTGCAGCGCGAGATTTGCGACTCGCGGTGAGGAGGAAGCGAGAAGTGGCGGTGGAAGGTCGCGCGGTTGTGACGCGGCGGCCGGTTCTGAGGGCTGCGGTGTAGGCCCGAGTGCGACGACAGCGGCGACTTCGTGCCCCGATATTTTTCTCAAGTAGGGGACTGTGCGCGGCTCAGGTGTACCCGAATTGCGTCGCCGATCAACGGGACTCCACCGCAGACGACCAGCAGACCGACGCATCTTCCACGGCGAGACCACCGACCAAACCGAGCTAAGCCATCCTCCCCTTCTCCACTCTTCTGCAGACTGTCTATAATCGCCCTCTCAGTTATCGTCCTCCTGCGCATAGACTGCCCGGACTTAATTATCCGCCTTTCTTAGTGTACCGTGTTGGGGGGTGTGTGAGTGTGTGTAGCGGGCCTTTTGTTACTACTTGGGGGAAGCCCCCAAGCCGGCGTATTGTCTGCTTTACTCGTTCCCTCGTGTTACGGTCCCCTAGTTCCTAAGCTGAGCGTCGTTTTCTTTGCATTACCCTGTGTCGTTCTGTATTTCCTGTGTGTGTAGCGTAAGTAACAGTGATTGTTTTCGAAACGGCCATACCGTGCCCCGTCTCGTGCTTCACGCCAGCGGGTTAGCAGGTCCGAACCCCAGCATGTGATTCGCACGTAAGGGGGAGTTGTTTGTCGCTCCTCCCGTGGGATGTACCGGCCACTAAATTACCTTGTAATTTTGTGAAAGGGACGCAAACTGATGTTATCTTCATGGACTTTGCAAAAGCGCTTGACAAAGTCTCACACAACATTGTCTGTAACCACCTTACTAAAGTCCCTCTAATTGGGATTGCAGTATCAATAAATAAAATAAATAAATAGGAACAAACCGTTGAAACATGGTAACAAGCAATTGCTATAATAATTAGTGGAATCCCGCTAGTTGTTATGCGAAAAGAGGCAGTGTGACACTGCCCACTTTTAAAGCGAAAGCTTTTTTTACTTGGACCGATTGCATTCTGTAAAGGTAATACATTCCCCCTTAGACCGGTCACTCGACCGAAAAGCTCTGAACCGGGGACCGCAGGTTAAGCCTTTCACTCTATATCTATCACTCTCCCTCTCTGAAATTGTGCTTCAATTGTGTCAAAACGTTTACGTGAAAATCGCAAAAACGAACGGTTCTGAACAAGACAACCCATGCGTCAATCATGAAGAGGGGCAATATCTCATAAACGACGTATCGGTGTACAGGTTCCTCATTAGTAGTAAGTCCTCATAAGCTTGCAAGGATTTGTGAATAACACGATATATATGTCTCACTGGCTTTACGACACCCATTTCCGGTTTACAGGAAGCTTCTTCTATTAGAGTGGACTCTTTTAAAGGCACACAAATGCAGCCCGGCAGTTTCCGGTAGAAGACATTTCTGTAAATTTACGAGGCCGTGTTCCCATTACCTTTGCGGGCACCTGTACATTGAGATATGTTTACTTAGTGTGCGGAAATTCGTCGCATAAGTTAGTTCTTCGCCGGTGGTTTGGATGTTTGAAGGTTTGACGATTGGTTAGGCGGATTTCAAGCGAAAGTTGGACGCGCGTTTAGCTTTCGCGCTTCTCTCTACTTTCGTTGGGAAGAGACGGTAATTTTTACTGGATAATTGTTCTGGACGAGATATGTAAGACACCTGGTAACACCTACCCAACTTCAGTGACAAGTAAAACATTTTGCGGCATACTTTTGCAGTATTCAGCCCGTATGATATAGCGTCAAATTCAAGTTGCGTTCCTCGGTAACTCGATAGAGCACCTGAGCTCGTTTTTACGTTGAATAAAAGGAATGGAATTGAACTTCCCGTCCCTTCCAGTTTGGAATGAAAGGCAAGTTCAATTTAATTCCAGGAGCGGGAATGGGCTATCTTCGATCATTCCGAGGTATTGAAAGGAATGAAATCACCACAAGTTCTAATTGCTCGGAATGGAATTGGAATAGAATGGGGATTCCAATTCTGCAACACTGCCTGGAATAGCTACAGCACGCCGCTGGGCCGCTCAGCTGCTGAATGCTGGGTATACTCTCCCTCGAAGGATAAAATAAATCGCAAAAAATACGAAATACATTGTTCTCGCTGCGAAAATCAGCGCTCTCTCTCGCATTCTGTATTCTTAAAACTTCGTACTTAAAAACCCAAATTTTTCGTCCACTACTGGATCAGCATCGTATTTTATTCATTGTCCTCGTTGCCACGTAGCCTGGGCTCAGCCATATTATGGAAACAGCTTGTAATTGTTGCTGTCCCTTTTCGATTTATTACAAGTGACGCAGGTACCAGAGCAGGCGCGTGGTCGCAGTAAGTGCCTACAGATGTTGAGTACTATGCGAACCCGGGAAAATACAACTGAATTCCATGTCCAGAGGGATGTACATTAAAAAATCTCGCTTGCCTTTTTGTCCCAATATTGGGATAAAATCCTGAAATCGATTTTGGGCAACTGGATGGGCGGGACTTGTAAACAAAAACGAATTGGATATATCACCGGGCTGTGTAGTTATCAAGAAATTTGTAAAAACACGCCGTTTTTCCGAAGTTCCTATTAGGTAAGTGCCATGGAAAATTGTTGTAGAGCAGTGTTTGAGCAAGAGGAACAAAAACCAGTGCAATATCGCATGTGGCCTGCGATGAAAAAATTGGTGAGTGTCAGGGAAAAATGTTGTAGAACAGTGTTAAGATACCTGAGTAAGTGTAACAAAAACCAGTTCAATATCTCAAATGGCCTGAAAAAAAATTAATATCTGAAAAACTATGTCACCGCTTTTTACTCCCTCCGTGGTGCAATTGTTTTTTCATTTTCAATGATATTTAGCTCCAACACCATAAGCACAATGTCCTCATGACTTTTAAAGCCATTTGAACCAGCAGTTTGGCTATGCGTGTACATAACCTGTGAGGCCTTTTAGCATCTTCATGCGTGTCACTTTAAAGGGACCCTGCAACACTCTTTGAGCAGTGCAAGTAAACCTGCGTGACGTTTAGATTACACTGCCAGGAATACCTGAGCCAAATATTACACGTTTTCGTGAAGCGGTGAGCGCGCAAATCGACTGGGAAAGACGCGGAAAAGCCAACCGCTCTCTCTTCAGTTGTCCTCATTATGTAACCCCTGGCATGGCCTAAGGGACGTCACATAGGCCATGGCTGCCCGATCGGCTGTCACTGGTCAACTTCGCGGCTAGATTCTCCCATTTCCGTCGTCGTCATCGCTGTGTACGAACCTCTTCTATGCCTGAACCTGTAGGCACAGTTTTGCCGTTTCTTTTGTGTTTTGAGTGCGCGCGGAGTTTGAGTGATCAGCTCAATACTTCCCTTTCAACGGGACCACTCGACTACAAATGTTTATTGCTTCAAAAACGCCCTACCAGCCCGAGCACGCACTTGCGAGCAGGCACCTATGCCTGCTTTTTTGTGGCACCAGACCGGAAATAGGCCCCTCCGCGTTGCGGAGAAAAGGAGAAAACTACCCGGCATGTGATATATCGAAGGCCACCGAAGAGAACGCCGCGAGCCGCCCCCCTCTCCGGGAGAGAGCGCGCAGCTTTCGTCGCGTTGGCCGCGGTCGAGTTGAGAGGGAACGATTAGGCGCGATTTCTCATCGCGCGTAGTTTCATTAATTCTGAACGGATTTTCATAATTCTTGCGGGAGGAGATTTCTGGGACAATACACTTTATCCCAAAATACATTACTAGTAGTCGATGGCAAGTGTTGCAGCGTCCCTTTAAAAAAAAAGTGGTCGTTTTACCAGCGCCGCATGCGAAATCTTTAAAATTGGTTGCCCGCATTTGTATGAGTAACATATCTTAGCAAAAGCCAATTGAATAACGGAATCAGTGAAATATATATTGGAGAATCTTTAGGAAAACCCATTTTGTTCCGGAATGCGGAATCACCCTGATAGTGTTGGTTAGGGCGAAATCCTGAAACTACCTTTTAGATATTCTTAAAGGCCACACATGTCAGCGAAAAGAACTTCGATAAGTGAACGGGTGACCGAGAAAATTACGCATTTACGAAAACGAAATTTCGCCCTTTTTCTCGGTTAGGAGTGCAATTGCAGAAAATCCCGCCTCAGTGAGCCTCTGCACTATGACGCCAACGTACTCGCAAAATTTGAGTTCTCTAGATCTACCAGTTATGGCTAGGCATTGAGTCAGCCAGTCATCCAGTCAATCAGTCAGTCAGTCAGTCGGGCTCTTCTCTTTATAGGTATACGTAAGCACATACAAAGTTACTTGAACACAATGCGTACGCGTTCAGTCTGCACGGCAGACAAAAATAATCAGATTTCCTAAAACATTTACGCAACTGTCAGACGCCAACCAATCCGACGACTGAGCAGGCGCCCACAGAGTGGTGGTTACGAGGTTATAAAGATAGCGGCAATTCTTCCGCGGTTAGCCGCGCCGCAAGCCGTCGTCACGAAGTGCTGCGGCTCTAGGGCTGCGCCCCTTCGGCCCGGCCCGTCGTCCGGTCGGTGGGCGGGGTCCTCGCCCTGATCTTGCGTCTTTTGATGGACGGCTTGGACACCAACTCATCGAAGCCCTTGTCTGTCTGCATGAGCAGAATCGCGCTGAAGAAAGCCAGCGCGAAGGCCATGACGGCGAGTGGCACCCAGCGCAGTTTGTCCCGCAAGGTGACCAGGTGGAATATTTCTTCCACGACGCTCACCAGCGCGCCCAGCCGGCCAAACAAGAAAGACAACGAGTAGGCCGAGATGCGGACCTGCAAGGGAGAAGCAAGCGTTGGTGAAGCGTTTCAAGCATCTCCCCCCCTTCCTTTTGGGGACACCAGGGTGTGTGGGCCATGACCATTGTTCCGTCCCGCTGCCTTCCGCATGTCCATAATTATGCAGCTCGAGGGTTTGTCCTTCACTTTAGTGGAGAGAAATTACTAAACAGACTTCATCCGCAACCGGAAGCATAGATTTGGGGAACCGGGGAAAGATTTTGCTCGGTGTGAATCGCGTGTTCCACCAACGTTGGCGCATCGTATCAAGTCAAGGCGACCGTTATGTCCGTGTGTAGAGCAGCAGCCGGTCTGGAATGAACACCTTTGTTCGGCTGAAGCTCCAAATGGTTGTAATTAACGTTAGATAGTGCCTGTGCTACATGATACATGGGAACTTTCAAATGACAGTTGAACGCTCACTTGGAAGTGAAACTTATGTATTCGCAATCGAGGCACTCGACAGCGAATCGTTTCGCATATCTTCGGATCGCCTTTGAGAAGGTCGTGTAGCACAGGTAAACTGACTGTGTCGCCACGCGCTCACCTTACTATTGCTCGTGTCAACGGTAATGAACTTGGAACCATGGCCCCTTTAGTATCCGCGCACCATTGAACATTCCTAGGGGGTAACCACCCCACAAGACTGCTTTTTCGCGTCGGGACTCTCGCTTGCGCGAGCGGGCAACGGGTTTGGACTCTTCTATGATGCATGCAGCCACACGACCAAAGCCTTGCTCTCGTCTCGCCCAATTGAAACCTCAAGTTTCGCCTCATTTAGAATAACACCAGCTGTAGATGCACCTTCTTCGCGTCAAAGCATACGCTTTTTGTGTTTGCTGTCTCCGCAATGCGTACCAACGCCACCGTCCAACCTTGGAATTGTAGTTAGAAATCATCATCGCCTGATAACCCTTCGCTACAGTCAAGTACACCTAACCTCGACATTTTTGTTCGCCACGTCAATGAAATCTACGTCAGCAGACGCTCCCACCGGAGGAAGCAGCAGCTCGGTGAACCTGTCAAGTACTTTAATTGAGAGCTCCGGAAGCCGGTTAAGCGGCCTCTGATGCGTGAGAGAGCACGTGTAAGGAGTGCGCGTCGGTGTGCGCGTAGTGGGAAATAACAGGTGATGTTGTGGTTGCAGCTTCGAGATGTTGTGAGTGCCATTATCTCCGAACGCATGCCCACTGCGTCTTTTCATGATATGTCCTTTTCAATCGTTCAAACGCAGGTCGATGTTGTCGCGCCTCAGCGCGAAATTGTTTCTTCGAAAGCGCACATCCACATCCCCCTTCCCACTTCATTGGTGGTTCACACGAGGGGGAGGGAAGCACTTCACGCTCCCTCTTCACCTCCAAAAAAAGGGGGGAGGGGAAACAAAGGAGTCCCTCGGCCACCAACTCAACATCCCAGTTACTTCTTTGCAGCCTACAATAGCGTTCATACAGCAGCAACAGTTCGGGCTGTTGCGGCAGTATGAAGCTGACACAACGGGTAGTGTTTCCGACCCTTTTAAGAAAACGTACACGCCATAAACGATCTTGAATTCACAGCCCAACAAACAAGTACGGAGGGAGACCGAGACACAGGTGCATGTGTTTCTCGTCCTCCCTTTGTCTGTATATGTTGAGCTGTGTTGTGGAGATGAAAACCCAACTTGCCCACACGTGAACGTTGTCATGCATGAGCTATGTCCGTGGTTTGTGCGTCATCAGATTGACATCTGACATGTTCGCTGCAACGATGGCACTCCGGAAGCTTTTCGGATTTTATGTCCATGCTCTACATTCGTCTACTCTCTGCATACACAAGACGGAACGTCGGCTCCGACGAACAAGTGTGCCAATCATTTTGTGTCCTACCTACTCTTGAATGTTATGTGCGTGTTTTTGAGTTAGTAGGTTGGTTTGTCCTTACGTACCATCCCCTTATGATACGAATCTGTCGCAGATATCATGGGACTCGGATAACGCGAGAATTCATTCGAAAATCTGTTTTGTGGAAACTTTAACCAAACAAAAATATTTATGAGCGCGAAGCCGAGCTTCTTAATATTGCGCATTGATACGACCGAGACACCACTTCATACGAAGTGGTGTTGAGGATGAGGACGATCAGAGAAAGCAGTAAGTTCGGGTCAGTCAGTAGGCAGCCAGTGGCCAGGTTCTTCTACGTCCTATTGTTCTCCCAGATGCGCCACAGCATGGCAATTGTCTGGCCAGTGCAACAGTGGCCAGTCCACGTTACAACTTCTTCCGGGGCAGACGAAGCTCCCGGAACGAGTCAAGGACTACGAGTGTAGGATGGCATAAGACTATTAACATAAACTACTTGCGTCTTGCAGAAGCAGCGGTCAAGGCTCGTTGCTTTTGCTATAACGTAATTAACGTCACTTAATTGATATCAACGACGAATGAGCCAGAGGACGTGGCCAAGAACTCATGGTATACTCCATGATTGCGCTCTGGCGCCCGTAGCCAGACGAAGTAGAAGGGAGCTCATAATAGTGGCCGCTGGTATTTGTCGTAATGCGCCTTGGAACGAGTCTGAGGCGAACGAGCGCGGGCGGGCGAGCCTGTACTGCGCGACGAAGAGTTACAGCAATAGACGTATGTTCCAAAAAAGGCAGCACGGTACTGAGAATACAACGGGGGAACGGGCATAGAGCAGAAAGAAAGGAGAAGGTCCCGAAGTTTCGTAACTGGCCGTGTTATAGGCGTATGTGATAAATGGCCGCCCCGCATCCCAGTTGTTATCGTAAGCCACATACATGAAAGCATATTCATCAAAATATTGATTGATTGAAGGGTTTAACGCGCCGACGCAACGCAGGCGATGAGGCGCGCCGTAGTGGAGGGCTCCGGATTAATTTTGACCACCTGGGGATCTTTAACGTGCGCCGAAATCTCGTACACACGCGCGTTTTTGCTTTTCGCCTCCATCAGAAAAGCGGCCGCCGCGGCCGGGAATCGAACCCGCGACCTCGTGCTCAGCAGCGCAACGCCTGAGCCAATATTCATCAAAATACGGTTTGTGCGTTCGGTCAGGCCGTCAGTCTGAGGGTGGTAGGGTGTACCTTCTCGGTACTCAGATCCACAAAGCCGGGGCAGTTCTCCAACAATATCCGCCGTAAATTGTCTTCTTTGATCCCTAATAACCACGCCAGGAGCACCGTGACGCAATATGCTAGAGGGAAGTAAGAACCGGGCAACATCATTAGCTGTAGCTTAAGTGAGATCGGCTGTTTTAACATATTTCGGTAAGTAGTTGACACAGAAACAGCCGATGATTTTGTAAAAAGACCAAGCATGTCAACGCCAACTTTCTGAAACAGTGCACTAGAAACTTTCGCCAGTTGTATATGGCCAAAAGAAGAAAATTGTCGAATGCTTAAAGAGGTGGCAGGGCTCGCAGCTCGAGACATACTTCTGGGTCTCTCGATTCTTTCGGAAAAAAATAATTGTTGTCGCAGCATTTAGAGAGTACGGGTGGATCTAAAGCAGCCCGAGGCGACGTCGTCTTGCACGGCGTGCCAGGTGTTCTGCTGGAGGCTCTGTGGGACCACAAGAAGGGAGCGGCCGATGTTCGAGGAGGAGTGTTTCTTTAAAGCAGACCGTCACGCGAGACGAAGGAAGAAGGAGATGGCGATGAAGACTGAGAGGTATTTAGAAATAGCTAGCGGCTATAGCGACGCATCTTTTGTTGCTCTTGCTGAAATACTCGGGCGTCGGCAAAATATGTAAAGATTGGGGCTAAGTCCACGTCTGCATCTTTTTTTGTCATTGGTTGCGGGAAGCAGGACAAACCATCAGCATCGGTGTGGTGGCGACCACTTTTGTAAAATACTTTAATGTCGCATTATTCAAGGCGCAACGACCAATGCGGGAGCCCACCAGATGAATCCCGTAGTCCGACCAATCAGCAAAGGGAATGATGGTCGGTTATGATAGTGAAAAATCGTCCACACAGTATCCGCGGTATTTGACGAGGGCGAACACGAACACAAGGAATTCCAGCTCCGTGTGTGTGTAATTTCTCTCGGCTTTCGTGAAGGTATACGACTTCTGCAGCCAACCACGTGCTGGGCTCCGTTGTGAACTTAAACAATCAGCGCAGCAATTTTTCCAATGCCATCCAAGGCGCCATCGGGGCAAAGGGGCGCAAAGATGGGGCCAAAAGTCCATACAAAGTTCAGTGCTCAAAGGCGGAGTCACAGTCGGGGGTCCGCCCAAATGGGCATGCTTTACGGAGCAAGAGGATGTGCAGCTGTGAGTGGTAATATCAGGCATTGGCGGAAAAAGCTCCGAAGATTAAAGCGTCTGGTTTCTTGAAGTCGCGGAAATCGGCGATATTCTGCGGGTCCGGCCTTATTCCATCTTTGTCCTCAAGAAAGCACACACGGGAGCATCAACGAAGAGCTAAAACGTGGCTTGCGCCTTACATAACTAAAACGCCAAAACAATGAATTCAAAGAGGCCATCTGGTGTTACAAAAACTGCCTGCTCTCTCCCCTCGGGGTGCATTGGTATCTGCCAATAATCAGAGAGCAGATCATCTGAGGAGAAGAATGACGTATATATATAGAGTGGAGGCAATCGATAGCATCATCTATCCGCGGCAAAAGATAAACGTCCGTCCTTGTGGAGGCGTACAGCTTATGGTAATCGATACAAAATCTCCAGGAATTATCTGTTTCTTCACTACGATAACCGGTGTGGCCCAGGGGCTGATGGATTTCCGAATTACACCTTTCTGAAGCATTTCTTGATTTTGCTTGCTACTGACTGCTCGCTCAGCGGGCCACACTCTGCAAGGCTTCTAAGGAAATTTTGTGGGAAAACCTAGATTGGGGCAGCAGTGGACAGCCCGCCGAAAGCACAGTCGAACACAGCTGTATGGAGGGCATGTCGCTCAGACTTTTTGGAGGGCATGTCGCTCTGATGAATGGAGGAACTTAATTGATAATGCCTAAAATCTTGGGTGAAATATTCCTGCTCGATTTGTTCGGCCTCGAAGACGTGGGAAGAGCTCGAACTGGTATGGTGCCCAGTTGTCGCGCGAACTTCACACCACAGGAAGTGGTCACTGGGAGCGCTAAGTTGAACTGGCGAATGTTCCCCTTGCGTGATCATATATTTAAGGGAACAGTATTTTAGCCCTTGATGCAATGCAAGTTAAGGCTTAGTAACAATTCGTTAAAGAACTGATATGTAATTGCCTACGTATTCAGACTTATAAGAAACACCTTCGCAGGTTAGGCAAAAGTTTTAAGCGAAGGCGAAATCGTTATATCTCTCACAGGTGGAGAAATATCAGTCTCAACGGCCCGTATTGTCACTCCGACGAGCGAACGGGCCCGTCACCGCTATGTACGCCGAAACAACTTGGGTTGACCTTTACGGCGCCGCAGAGCCGGAAAGAGTTGAGGAAGCGGCTTGAAACAAAGTAGCTTTCCAAACCTTGGTATGTAGGACGACATCGTGTTCTCTCGTGGTCGTGATCGCGACTAGATTAGGTAGCAATGTTTCAGCGGTTAAAGGCCAACTGCACTCAAATTTTCCACATCGTAAAGATAATGTCACCTAATAGTACACATAAAAAAGAGTTTGAAATGAAAAATACTACTACATTTCAAACATGAACGCGAGCGACGCAAACGGCTCACGACATTGGCGTTTTCGGAACCGAAACTGAATACAAAAGGCGGCCATTACCGGCGGCCGGATGTGACGCACGTGATGGAACAGAAGCGGCCGCCCTAGAACAGGCGGCCGCTCAGAGGTGCCTTCAAATGCGCGTGGTAGCGTCGAGTTTCGCACTGTTGTTTCTACAGAAGACCTCCTTCTAACGTTTGACCAGGATAATGGAGTTAGGCGAAATTACGACATCGCGTTGCTATCAATCGAAAAGAAGCAGACCGTACGACAGTTCTTTTTACATGAGAATAACTGCCCTTGTAGCAATCCTCCACATTGCGAGTAAAAAACAGGCCAGTGATTTAGAAAGCTAGTTGCTCGTGCGATATCGAAAAGCAGCTTTGGTTAGCCGGCGTCTCGGCGGTCACATCGCTCTCTTTGAAGGGAATAAACCGGGCGGAGATCAATAACTCCTTTACTATAGACTACGTGCAAACAGCTTTGTGAATATCAGCCCAGTATATTTCACCTTGCTGCACATCGAGAATCTAAACTACAAGCCAGCTCCCACTGCTAAATAATGCACTAAATTTAACACGAAAAAGTTACCTATCGACCGATGTTTTCTTCTTTCACCAGAGACATGTGCTGTTGAAGACATTTTACTTTTAAGTACACTAAATCTAGCCCTAAAGAAAAGTAAATAGTTCATTTTGGAATTGAAAAAAAAAACTCAAGTTTATTGTTTATGGGAGGAGATTTTGTTAGCTTCCACACTTCGCGAAAACGACGGCCGATAGTTGTGCGGATGTATTTGTTACCAGGAGCAAGGCTGATTTTGGTTCACTTAGCCAGTGATCCAAAAGTAGCACAAATGTTTATACCCGTGTGTAGGGTCGTAAAACCATGGAGAGATCTAAGGGGTGGAGGTGGAGCGGGCCCAGGTCAAATATTGCAAATATTGGACGCGGAAGTGCATGTGGTCAAAAATTTATAAAAGATCCTTTTTTTCTGTGATAGATGCAAAAGCAATGACAAATGTAAAGCAAATGTGCGTGTCGCGCTATCATTTTTTAGTAGAAATATTAGTTTCAAGTAAAAAGAGTTTGGCTAGCTCTAGAACGTTCTTAAGTGCCCGTATAGTTTTTAGGCTTCTAATATCTTTTATTGCACTGAAAAAAAGGCGGACATTGCTACCTATGCGGTTAGTTGGAAACATGTGATGCCGGCGGCGGTACAGCGTGGTGGTGTAGCAGAGAAACCCCGGGCGAACGCGTCCCTGCACTCGGCAGAGTGCCGTGAAAGTCGCCGGAGAAGCGCGAGCCCCACGGGAGAGGTTCCCCAAGCTCCGTCACAGGCCGCTCGGAACTTGTTTCGGCGACTCTACGCTAGGTGCAAACGTCGTCTGCACGGAGCTACTTTGAACGACGGTAACGAGTGTGCTGTGTGCTTACGATGCTTAGAATTTCGGCAAGGTGATTTCGAGAGCTTAGACTCCTTATTTGTATCACATTTGGAGAAAGAAAAATTTGAGTGCAGTTGGCCTTTAAGGGCTGTGTGCTGCATCCGAGCTCGTTGCCCTTAGTCTAACCTGGGTGGGGACGGTGGCCACCGTGTGCACGTTGAGCAGCATGTAGACAGCGTTGATGAGCATCGTGCGCCACAGAACCACGCCCAAGGGAGCGGAGGCGTCGCCGCCGCGCGTCGCCATGGCGACCGCCTGGTACGCCAGCAGAAGCGCCACGGCCACAAGGGAGAGAACGAGCGGCCGGAGGAGGCCGAAGTGCAGGATGGCTGCGTACGCGACAGCCATGACGGGTAGGCTGCCCGCGAGGATGGCCCACTGGGTCTCTGCCACGAACTGGTCCGCAAGGTCATAGTACCAGGCCACATGCACCAAGAACCAGCATCCGCAGAAGGCCAGGCAGTGCGACAGCATGGGCCGTGACAGGTACAGCGCGACCGTGCCCCCCGCCTGCTGGCCCGGCGCTTCGAGAGCTTCCTGCACCCTGCAGGGGATAGATGGTTTTCTCTTCTATGGTGCTACACCGGCTGTCCTTCTACGATGCCGTATCCGAAAAGATTTATTGTCCCGATTGTACCAATATGATGACCACGCAGAAGGTTAATCGGCTGCCAAGCCTACACAATGACCCAACTACTGTACTGGCCACCCTAAATAAACTTTATATAGATACGTTAATTTCCCCCGCAAAGCCGGAGTGTGTGTGCCACTGGGGTTTAAAAACCTGACACGTGTCACTAGCACAACACGATGGGCCGTAGCCCAGCCGGTGTTTGGCTGTAGGACGTGTTCTTCCCATGCCAGCGTGCCATAAATTAGCTAAGCTGGATGGAACGAAAGAAGAATAGAACGAACTACTTAGACTAGATAGAATCCCAGTGGCCGGCCTCGTACAAAAGAGTGTAGAGCCTCCATAACCGAATAACAAACAAAAAAACTTGAAAAAACAAGAAAAAAAGAGAAAAACACCAAAAACAAAGGACCATCATAAGACAAAAGTCAACTCAAGTGCCCCCCCCCCCCCCCCCCCCACCAAGACTCGTCGTGAAAAACGTTGCATGGTGATCAAGCTCACGCGCACGACACATGCCGACAGCCAACTCATATCTCTCGGGAGAAGACCCAGCTCCTTACCAGCCTGCATTGTCTCCCGACACAACATGGACCCGCGCTCCGAAGGCCATCCCACGAAATGACACGACACGTCCAGGAAACAAAGTTCTTAACACCGAATACTTCTCTACCTTCTCGCGACATTTCTGCTTCAAAATGCCCTCATTGGTGTCCCATGTTATGGCGGCGTCCACGATCACGACTCTTTCGTCAACCTCAAGAGCTATGTCAGGCTTTAGTCGAACGCCGGAGGGGCTGGTGTACACCTTCTCCTCTACGACCAACCCCGCAGGATTCTTTTCACGGAAAATACGCGCAACCTGCCGGGCCACAAAGTTGTGGCGTTCCTGACGAACCAGACTAAGGGATTCACACTCTTGGAGAATGTGGAATGCCGTCTCTGGCCGCTCGGCACATCGACGGCAGGCACATCTGCGTGTCAAACTTAGTATCCTGAATATCGCGGAACTCCAAAAACCCTGAATTCGATGAGGAATTAACCGTGGCTCAGCTTCGCACCACCCTCTGCATGTGTAGAGGCAACGAATCTTGTGGTCCCGACTGGATAACTACCAGATTTTTTCGGGAGAAGTCACGTGCTCATTAGCACCATCTTGTACATGCATCTTATATTAATCTCGAGTGGACACGACAAAAACCACTCTGTGACTTGTAGAAGAAGGGCCATATGATCGTTATTCCGAAGCTCGGAAAACCTCTGGATCTCCCTAATCTGCGCCCCATTACACTGGCCTCGAAAGTTGGAAATGTTTTGGATAAAACAATGGCAGCAACCGCTGAATGTGCCACCTGGTACCACAAGGACGCCCCAACTCCCCCATTCTCCTCCCCCCCCCAAAACACACGAACACACAGACCAAACTAGAACACGAAGAAGCAATGAGAGCATGGTATAGTCGATTTGGAATGATCCAAAAGCAAGATATGCGATTTCCTTGGCTGATATACTCAAAGATGGAACGCTTGTGCAAGCGTCCCAAAGAAGAAAGATTTACTCCTCCTTAATAACATATGTTGAGACATGGTTTTTGTGCTTCGCTATTACTGTTTTGTTGTTAAAGTGACTCGTGAATTTGCATTTCCGGCACTTTTTTCTGAGCTGCCCCGTGTGCCCATTCTTCACATTTCGTAGATGCTTGCGCAAGCGCAAGTGCAAGCCCCAGGGTGTTTGGCCTACGTATTTGGGACTGCATGGTAGAGGGATAATGTACACCACATTTTCGGCGCCCGCAACGAACTTTTTGCGATTTATCCTGCAGCTCTTCAGCTTTTGCACGGGGAAGTTGCTTCGCAAGCCTTTCAAAGCTTTTCGGAGCTGAAAAAAAACCACGTTGACATTGCCGCGCGCACCCATCTGCTTAATTAAGTTTGGGAAGATAGGTGGTGTACCAATGAAAGAACAGCGATTTTCCTGTCACTTGATCCTTCGTGTTAACATCAGGCTGTTCATTTCTCAGCTAACGCTTCAAATCGCCCATGAGTTTGTCCGCCACAGAAGTGACGAGCTGCCTGGGATACCCGGCCTTGCCTCAGCAGTGTACTCGCGCCCTAAGACTATACGCGCATTTGCGGATGCAAGACTTGCTCAGAGTGCTTTTCAGGCACAGGTTGGCGATTCCATAGTTTCCAGTGACCTGCAGAATGGTATAGCAGGGGCTTCATTGCTCGAGTTTCGTATTTCCAGCAGACATGTTTGGAGGAAATTTAAGGTGGAGATCCAGGAACCTTGGGCTGTTGCTTTCAAAAATCTTGTGTTTTTTAAACACAGTGCTTTTTTAATCCCCGAGAACAGCCTACCAAATTGCCGAATCCTTCCATATCCAGATTAGGTGTCTCGATTGTACAAGTCACCCGTCAGTGAGCATTTTAATACAGAAGTGCTGCTTCGTAAGGAAAGGGGTTAGAAGAAAAAAAGGAAAAGAAAAGTGTCAGAGACTACGTTTGGGTCCCAAAATGTAGGGCGCGATAGCGATACTTCGACTCCCACGGAGCGTTTTAGTACGCAGTTGCTGCATTTCCCATCCATGCTT
The DNA here is from genome assembly GCA_013339765.2 of Haemaphysalis longicornis. NCBI lineage: Eukaryota > Metazoa > Arthropoda > Arachnida > Ixodida > Ixodidae > Haemaphysalis > Haemaphysalis longicornis. The sequence continues at coordinate 23,934,696 of CM023455.1, forward strand.
CACGAGAACTAAATGTTATGGAAGAGAGAAGGACTAGCAACGAAAGTTTTTATCGGCGTGGCCAAGGAAACAGAAAGGCTCTCTGCACTTCTGTGGCTTAAAATGTGAGGGTGAAAAGTCGCGGATGCACGCAGTTTGGGCGTGGGAACGTCAATGTCACTGTTTCAAAAAGTTTATTCTGTAATGTCTAGGCGAGGCCGAACAATTTCGCTTTTTGTGGAGACGGACGGATGGATGGATGGATGGATGGATGGATGGATGGATGGATGGATGGATGGATGGATGGATGGATGGATGGATGGATGGATGGATGGATGGATGGATGGATGGATGGATGGATGGATGGATGGATGGATGGATGGATGGATGGATGGATGGATGAAGAGAGAGAGAGAATAGCGAAGTAGAACGGACAATTGGGCTAGTTGGTAGCTGTTCATATTGAAGGTGGAAGCGCTCGCACAACAGGAACAAAAGGTAGCCGTGTCGTCTGTTTTCTACCTGTTGTCCCTGTTGTGCGAGCGCTTCCTCCTTCAAGATGAGGAGCGAAGCTTTTTTGTTCCGGGAGGAATAGGTACGGCTTAGGAAAAATTGGGTAAATATGGCAGGGAGCTCAAAGGTGGAACCTGAAGGCTAAGGCACCAGATGCAGCACCTCCATCCGATGCCCTCTCAATCAGCTCGTGCTGATGATGAGGTAACGAGCTGGTCAAAGCTGCCTCCCATGTCTAGAAGAAGAGGAATATGTTATGTTCGAGGTGTTTCTCCATCACCAAACCCTTGGACATGGCGAGGTTGTGTACAAGAGGGTGGATGTTTTACCGACTTTAGCAGAGTTTGATGTGAATATCTGATGTTTCCACCGAACACCTTAAAGCAAATAGATTAAGGGTACTCGTGTTGGTTTTTTGTACAGAAGGTTTGCGATTCTTCGGCATTAAAGGGGCAATGACACAAAAATTTTGCATCTTGTTTTTTTTGTTGCGATAAGTAGCTAGTGACCTACTTATAACCTGTAGAAACCTCATTTGCTTCAGCGTGCGACGGTTGTTTAATTAGAGGCATTTTCAATGCGGCCAGTCGCAGTTTAGGTTTCAGCGAGTGCCGCGAAACGATGGATTTTGTGGATTTTGTGTGAACAAAGCTGACCACGTGACCATCGGAGGGATATCACAGAGCAGAGCCGCCGTAGCACTGTCGAATCCGCATCGACGGCAGTTTCTGCGAATGCCCCCACGTACTGATCTCGTGAGGCGCCTTAATTAAAAAGCGACCGTGGATGTGACGCAGGCGCTGCGAGTGCAATAATACCGCGGCTAAAGAACGACGGGCGACGCTCGAGACGGTGGGTGGCAAGACGCGCGCTGGGAGCAGCCGGCCGGTCTGCCTACAGGTCCGCCTACAGATGTGTTCGGCTTAGCACTGCGGCGGATATTCGAGTGCCGCTCTCGTAAGCGGGGCAGATGACAATTTTTAATGCAACCCGCCATCGCATCATTAACTCCTTTCTCAGGTAAGCCACCATGGTCGGGACTTGGGACAATTTCGTGCAGCGGTAACAAGCTATCACTCGAGCTACCTGCGCCGGCCTGGGCCACTTCGCGGCCGTGGCCGCCGCCTGCACAGCGACCGTGCGGCTAGCTCAGTGGGCTTTTCGTGCCTCTGGTGCGTTTTCGCATCCAATGGTAATAAACAGTAATAGAAACAGAGTGCCTGGAATCGCTGTAGAACTTTGGTCGCGGCTAGCTGCCCGATGAGCTGACGAAATCACGGCGCCTCCGCCGCCAACGATCGGGTCGTTCGTTCTCGAGAGCAGAAGCTCCGCCCTCCGGCCCTCCGATTGGAGCGGCGAGCCGGGCGAGCCGGCGAAAAACACCGGCAGTGCGGAAAAGGCAAACACAAACTCGTGACGTGTTTGGATGTTGTTTATTTACACAATATCTTCGGGATGTCGATTCGCGCGTGGTCCTCTGCTGGCTGCTCGGTTGCGTTTCGCACACTTTAAAATTGATTTTAAATATGTTCTAGGCTGTATTCGCCGCTGATATTTTTCAGATGATGTATATGTGTTCCCACCAATCTATCTCCGAAGTTATCTCGCCTTCAAAATTTTGTGTCAGTGCCCCTTTAAGACCTTGTTGTAGGAAGGGGGAAAGATTGTGTTTGTAGGCATAGGATGAGGATTCGTTCTTAACGTTTTTCGAAATGGGCAGCGTGGTAGTCATTGTCACAAGAGGCACGGTATGTAGTTCGTGTGCCTCTTGGTCATTGCGTCGTCCTCTTCCAGACGATTATGTCAGGGTGTCCAGGTGAGGTTGCTAACATTTTGCATTGTGGATGGGAATATCTTAACGAAGCGCTTGGGCATTATTCCTGCAGAAAACACCATAATGTCCTTTGAGAGTCTGTAATGATGCTACGCTTCTATCTGATACTTCCGTTATTAGGATTGCCGCGGGCATGGCTACACCTTCCACTACTTGGTTCATGTACGTTGGAGGATCATGCATTCGCAAAGACTGCCAGAGTGGCCAATTACGATAAGTGCACCTTCGTGCTTTAATATACATCCCGCAGTCGGTGTATACTGTGGTCTCATTATTTTGAACTTCCCCCGTATCAACTTGATCCTACCATATCGACTCTTTTTCTGTAGGATTGAATCCATAGTTCTGGTAGAGAGTATTTTTTATGCATAGTTGCTGGATTGATGCCTTGTCTATCATGGCGTGCAGCAGTTTCTTTTCATAGTGGGGGATGCCTGCCTTCTATTATGGCCCCTCCCGATTTTGTTTTTCTATCCGCCCTCTTGGCACTAGAAAAAGAGTTTCTCTGATTTCTTGAAATTCATTAGAAAACAAGAATTCAAAACATATTCATCCTCATTATCACCAATATTGTATTTAGGACGCGTTTGGGGTGAAGGTATTTCCTGCTGACCTTCACCCACTCCTGCACTGCGCTTCCCGAGTTCATTTTTGCTCTGAATATTGTCATTTTGTCCGCATCGAGTTAATGGCCTTGCCCTCCTTCTAGACCCGTCTATGCCTGTCTATCTTGTTATCATGGGGTCCAGTCGTTGTTAGTTTGTCTCACTGAAAAAATTGCGAGGTATAGCACTGCCACATATGCTGTCCTGATGTTCGTGTTTTGCTTTCTTTGGAGCAGTTGAATTTGTGGTACGGTTGGCTCTGCAGTATTTGGCTTATGAAAAGTGGCTGCATGAGTCTCACCGATTCTTTTTCTCTTTTTGTTGCTTTTAGCTTGGTTGAGTGTTTTGTTTGTGGGCAAATTATTAAAGATTATTTTTGGGAGGGGGCATTTTGATTTTGCTCCTACCGCTTGCTTCTAGAGCCAGGCTGAACATTTTTCGTAACTGTTATCTGGGACGGCACTCATACATATTTTAGGGTGATTTTTAACTCGGCCGCGTGGCGTCATCTGTCATTTTCCAAATAGAGCTTGCTGCGGAGACAACCGTTGGAACATTGAAACTTATTTTGAAAACGTGTGTGATTAAACACTGTATGTAAGGGCTGTATTTTAGTTCTTTTGTGCTTTTCATCTATGCCTTCCGTGATCTCGGAGAGACTCACATTTCATTTCAGTTCATTTTTATTTCCTTAAGGACCCCGCGGGGGGTATTACATAAGGGGAGGATACACAGGATAAGAAAACATTTGAACTCATTAATTTCCGGAACACTTGTGATTTGTAACATTTTCTGTGAAGGATGATGAGCATGTGGTTGAAACAATGGAGGAGGGAAGGTCGTTCCAATCCTTCGCTGCGCGGGGAAAAAAAGAGGCGGAAAAAGTGACAGTTCTGTTGCGATAACGGGGCACTTGAAGTGGATGGCTTGTGCGCAGTGAAATGTATGTCCTGTGGAGGAGTTTACGTCCTCCACAGGACATACATTTCACTGCGCACAAGCTGCATTGAGGGAAGAATGAAAAAAAATATGGAAGAAGAAAAGGGTGGCAATAAGGGAACGAAAAGAGAGTGGTGATAAACCGGATTGTGCTTTCAAAGATGAAACGCTGATGTCGTACGAGTACACTGAGTGAATTTATCGAACGGCGCGATTTTAGACAGATTCGAGGTAGTTAATGAGATATGTTTGGGGTGGGTTCCATATGGGGGAGGTATATTGGAGCTTCGATCTGACGAGGAACTGATATGCCAGCAACTTTACATGT
>CM023455.1:24541393-24788893 GCA_013339765.2 Haemaphysalis longicornis
TTCCAAGGCGGACGATTCGGATAATGTCTTCTTGGCGATCTACGCAGGTGTGTGCGATAGTGCAATGGTGTGTGGTGCGCTACGGATATGCTGCTGCCCGTGACCACGTGGAGAAGCACAAAGCACTGGTGCGGCCGGAAGTCATGGCCGGATCGAATGTCTCTTCTCCAAAGTATGGGAAAAGTATGCATTCGGCCACACTCGCTTGTTAGAGCAGCTGTACCCTCCAAAGAAGAAAGGCGGACCGCAATCAGGGGCTTCTTCAAGAACTAAATTGTTGACATGGCCTACTCTTTCCCAATCACCGTGTCTATTGTTATTCTTTAATTTCTATAGTTTCAACTGCAGCGGCTACCCGTAGCGGTTCAAATTAAGGAGATTTTACTGTACGCAATTTATACGTTATGGTATGGACGTCCCCATGTACAGCGCATTACATCAGCGATATCTAGAAAGCGCTCAAACAGATTAGGAAGCAGAACCACGGAATATGTACTAAAAATATCCTCTACGCCATAACTCTTGACAAGATATACCTCTATTTGAAATATGGGTTTTATGTTTCTGTATTTCAAGATTAATCATGACACACACTTGGCAGAGTTCTTCTTACAGGGATGAGTTGTCTAGTTGTAACAAATATTTGCGTTTAATAAAAGATTTCTGCGCACCTCCTTATTATACACGGATGAAACACCATAAAAACTGATGTTTACTTCTGCCATATTTAACAATGTAGTTCACATATTTTGGGCCGCAATATATTTCGTGGCTTGGTGGCTGCGAAATTTTTCTCGTAGCATTGCACTTCATTTCGGTTCAACTATTATACTGGTTCATTTTTTAAACCGTAAGTTTGCCTTTGCAGGAAATAATACCAACAAAATTCCGAGCGCTCATGAGCGCATGCCTCGCGTCGACCGCCGAGCACCTGGCTCGCGCAGTGGCTCCAGTGAGAGAAAAAACAACAACAAAAAGAAAACTCCAGCTAAAGGCGAAAAGACACCCTGCTTGGGAAAGGTCACCGGGGCCGCCGAATTCTCCAGACACCATTACGGATAACTGGAGACATGGCTACGAGTGTGCCAATCTTTCCCCAGACGACTTGCACGTCCCGCCACTGCTGCCTCGAGTCGAAAAGCTGGTGGAAGTCTACAATGCTGAGGATGCCTTTGCATCCACCACTCACCGCGAATGAGGCAACGAACTCTTTGATGCATATGACGACGATTATTAGCACCACATTACTAGCACCGCACCGCATTTCTAGCCCTGCAATCGACACTGAAACTTAGATATGGGGTCAGGCAATGCTCACCCACAGTAGCTTCGCCATTCAAGTACTGCGCACGATTGCAAGCTTCACTGAATTTTTTATATGGTATGGTATATAGGCTGCTTTTCGAAATCCATCGCAAAAAATTAAAACGATGATGAATGTTTGAGTGCAGTGCTCCATGGTTGACTGCTTAGCTCGCACCTATCTCCTTATCACGTTCTTCCTCTTCCTTTCTCTTTCGATTTTCTCCGTTATCCGGAATGAAATCTTCCCCACGCTCATGGAAGGCGCGTGAAGACTGTAACTAAATATTTCCCTGTAACCGCATTTCTGTGACTGGGGTCATTCCAATAGCGCAAATGACGATTTTGTACTACAGTTAGTATAATTTATAACGGAGAATATTATTACCATGTCAAAGATTAGCACATCGGAATTCATTACTATGGTTATCATATGAGAATGGTGCCCCTCACATATGGTCTGATGCCAACTACGTGCGAATAAATAAAACAAAACGAAAGCCGCGGTATTCGATTCACCGACACTCGCCTGCGCACGTCACTTTGCTTTCTCTGTATTCTTTGAATTGTTAGGGGAGCGCAAGTTCTCTCCGATAAACTTGTTTTTCCTTCAAGACAACTGCGCCATCTATGGCTTCGTGACAATATTTCGCCCTAAAAACAAACCAGTTCCCTCTCATTCTGCTATTACAATGAATTCGTGAGATTTAAAGTTTCGGCACAGTTTTAAATGCCTTGGTGTCGTGTTTACTGCGAACATGTCGGGGGATATTCATGTAGACCACATTATAAATAAGTTGGCTCTAATCAGTGTTGCTACTGGTCGTTTAATTTACATTCTCCCCAAATCTGACGAATTGCTACTGTACAGTTCAATTTTTGGTTCCAATTTAAATAATGGTCAACTTGGCGTCGTGGAAAGTATTCCTATTTACATAAAGTTTGTTTAATTAAAACAAGTTTCTTCGTCACGTCTATAATGTTGGTTATAAGGAGCCAACCAAGGACCTTTTTCTTAAAAGTGGTGCTACAAAAATTGTCAACTTGCACGATTAATGCTTGGGTAGCCGATTCAAAGTACGAACAAAAAGAAATATAAACCATAAGCGTAATCTGGCCCGGTTGCGAGACAGAAAGAAATGAATTACCCTTTTAGGAATAAACAACCCGAGGCGCCACTCGGACTTCTTTTTTAAACGCGTTTGAGTGTGCCGATTTTGATATACACAGATGTTCGAAGCGTCAACTACGTGCAATATGTCTCAAAGTCCAAAATGTGCTAACATATTTTTTCATGTCTCTCATTTGCTTTCCTATTTAGCTATTTTACACCCGTTGCCGATACCGGGCATAACGTGCAACGCAAGAAATGTATTATTGTTAGATTTTTTATTATTTTATTTTTCAGACTGTCTTATTACTCTGTTTTGCATTGTCGCACGCGGTGCTGTTGAGGGGACAGGGAGGCTGCGGCCTCGTCAAGCTGTCTACGACAGCTTTTTCTCGCTGTTTCTATTTCTCCGAGGCTTACTCCACACATACACTGAAATCTTATCGCACTACAAAAACGACCGCCGTCGCTTCCCACCACCATATTCACAATTAGCACGCGACGAAGGAACCACTTACTAGCGCCTACAAACCAATTCGTATCCCATATCCCCATAACACTCTACTAAACGCTATGTACCCCACCCAGTACCCTGCCACCTGTAACTTCTACCCTGTTGCTGGCACCCTATACCGCGTGGTTTGCGAGTGCCAATGAACCCCAACTCTAACCCCGAATCCCAACCATACCTATGAGCAGTGGGTAGAGCAGCTGACCAGCTCCGAGCTCTCGGACCAGCGCAGACTGGTGGAACGGGCCCGGACGGACAGCCAGCTCCAAGGCATCTTGGAATAAGGATGCCTCTTACTGGGTGGAGGCCCTAAGAACATCCTTCTGCTCATTAGTACAATAAATGTTTCTCTCTCTCTCTCTCTCTCTCTCTCTCTCTCTCTCTCTTTTATATCTGTATTCATGAAACAGAAGTAAAGCTTAATTATTATTATTTTATATTATGCCTGATTTTTAATAATTAGTCTGGAAAACGGATGCGACAGCAACAAATCGTGGAGACATTTAATCCTCCCTGACGAGACTACTAGACAACGTATCTTACGCTCGTAACCGCGTAAACACCATGAGATCGGTCTTTCTTCGCAGCATAGAGAAACGCCGGCTCTCTGTAGTTACCGCCACCATTGCGCAACTGAACCACAAATAAACCCCAACTAAACGTCAACCAAAGTTAAGTGACAGCACGACCAGAGAGAGAGGGAGAGAGATGGGGAGTGCGGCAAACATACTGCAGAGCGGAGGGGGGGGGGGGGGGGGGGCGGAGGTGCATTGGTGAGAATTGCAATGATGAGTTGCATGACGGCGGCAACGGAGTCGTCTGAAACAGATAATGCGACGAAAGGGTCCGATAAAAATGACAAAGAAGGGCAAGATGAGCCCGAGGATTGTGAGAAACAAGACTGCCGCAATGCGATGTGGGATGTGGCAGATGACTGTGACGGCCATTTGGACGACCACAACGATGACGATGAAGTTGGAATGCCGGGACCGGTCCCTACTTAAAGCTAAGGGCTACGAACACACCCTCACTGGGATTTATGGCGAGCAGGAATTCGCGACGAGTCGCTCGGTGACGATGACGCGTTAATCTTTACTGCCATGCCTTGGCCGCACGCTGAGGTTCATCGCTATCGTAGTACCACTTCTCACACATTAATGACGCCCGCCCGCTTTTTTGGGCCGGGGCGAGAAGTGGGGCTACGTGTCATATTGCTCCCCTCTGGCATGGAATTGAATTGTCAATGCTCGCCTTGTATGGGACTCATTGTGATGTTACGACTTTTGTTGTAGCTGGGGTTATTCGAGTGGCATTGGCTTCCGTCTAACAAAAATGAAAAGGCACCGAGTTTGTGCAGTGGTAACGGACTTGGTTTTTTCTCAAAGACCTTGGTTCAAGTCGCACGCGACCGCAGCTATTATTTATTTATTTATTTATTTATTTTTATTTATATTTATTTATTTTATTTATTTATTTATTTTGTTTATTTATTTTTTGTTTGTTTGTTTTGTCCGCAGTGCCCGCCGGTGTCACTGGGTGCCGAAATATGGCGCTACGAGAATTTTTCCTCCCTAACCGTCAACTCCGGCGACGAATCCGCCCTTTCTGCCACACGGCGCCCGTAACGCTCCCCGCAACGGGTATCACTGTAGTCTGTAATCAGTGAGACACCGCGGTGTTGCAAAGGCATCGCTCTAGCAGTGTTTAAAAAAAAAAACAGGTAACATTTAACGAAATCTTCAAACAACAAACAGGAAAGAAAGTTGTAGAAAATAGGCAATACAGTATTGCTTAATTAAAGGGTAGGTGTTATATATCTCGCGTTTATTTAATATTTTCATACTTATTGTCTTGCGCAGTGCTCTAAACGTGTAATTTTCCAGAAACCTCTTCCGCTCTTATTACAATGCGCTACATGGATTGTATGGTGTGCAATACTGTCCGTCATTTATATTTACGTATGGGCAACAGACTAGGCTGAAGGTTACGCACACTTTCTTTGTGTATCCATGAATGCAGGGAATACCAAAAGCCGTTTTTTTTTGTATTAGCGGTTAGGTCACACTTCGCAATGAGTGGCTAATTTACTGGCCCATGATATAGTTTTTCTTTTTTGTTGTTTCAAAGACGTCTGTCTGTCTTTCTGTCTGTCTGCCTGTCTGTCTGTTCCTCGATTCAGTCGTCTGGAAAGTTAAAAGAATTCTTGAACAGGTAGTTCATACAGACAAAACCTTTCCAGTCTACTAAATTTCGTACTTGTCAACATGTTGAGCAAACAGAAAACAATAGGCGTACTTGAAACGAAACATCAATACAGTGCTCATTTCACTGTTCTACGTCCTGTTCTTCTAATCTAAAATAAATGTGCGGCGGATATTTGCGATAGAAAATGAAAACTTACGCTTAAAATAAAAACATGGCCGCCATCCCACCCTGTGAAACTGCTTGTGCAGCAGCGCAGCTGTTGTAATCCACTACACTGGCTGATGGGGGATGGTACGAAATGTTCCTGGTTGCCTCTGCGGGCTCGTCGATTGCACTCGGCTTCTCTGGCGGCAAAGGCTGGGGCCCGCGCATGCGCTCGGCGTACTGTGCGAAAACTGCTGGCCTGGCGCATGTGCTAGTCCTCGGATAACGTCAACCGCCCTCCCCTTTCGAGAGCAGCTGCGAACGTAATCTTTACCAGAACACATGGGGCGCAATGTCACTGGCGCCTTATCAGCCATCACGCGGTTTAGATGCTTGTTTTGCGGTTTTCTTTACACGAATATTGAGCCCTATGCTGCACTCCTGATTTGCCTGACGCATGCGCTCGGAGTTTTTGGCGCGAACTTCTGGCTTCTACGTGGGTTTTTAGATGCGAAGCATCTCATGGTCGGGGCTATGTCCCTCCCTTGTTGTTGGTGCGCCGTCCACACCCCCACTGCGCATACTCGGCTTGCTGAAACGCCCGGTGGTGTCTTACACTATAAGGGCTCCTGGAGGCGACAGTGTTGCCGGTGTCTTCCTGGGCCGGCACGAGACGAGCACGCTTCACACGTCTTCGACGTTTCATCGTCGTCGGCGGCGGCGTGCGTCGGCGAGTCTCGGCGGACCGTGATTACAAGCAGCCCACAACCGTCCGGGGAACGTGCATCGACCTCATCTTCAACAACTTTACGGTTCATCCACTACAACAGCCTTTGACTTTACATTTCACAGACCATAAGGCGGTCATAGTCAAAGCGGAACGCCAACCACAGCTCGACGTCACCTACGGTGAACATGATGATGATAATGCCTAAATAAGACAAACTCGATATCCACGTACAACGTCCCCCCTCTCTCTTCTCTCTCTCTCTCTCTCTCTCTCCTCTCTCTCCTCCTCTCTCTCTCTCTATCTCTCTCTAATGCCTCTCCACTCTAACCCCCTCCCCCCTCCAATAAAATTACGCCATCTTCCCGTAGGGGAACCCTGTGAAGTATGCGAAGCAGCCATGGGGTCACCGCAATTTCCCATTTCGAAGGTCCGGTAATTGAAAAGTTTGGTAGTTACCATGGAAACCAAACGGTAAATATAACGGTAGCTACGTACCTCAACCTAACGGAAACGACGAACTGAAAACTAATGGGCACTTGAATCGACCCCATGGCTGCTTCGCATACTACTCAGGATTGCCCTACGGGAAGATGGTGTAATTTTTTTGTTTACGACACGAAATTTCCCCATTAACGATAGGCTAACAGCTTCGCTGTAAAAAATTTTGACCCCAAAATACAAAAAGCGCTCGCGCCCGATGGTAGACATTGTGGTGGCACACCAAGTCTAACTGTAACGACTGGTTCAAAGGGGCGGCCCGTGAGCAGTAGAACGCGGGAACACTGCATTGAATTCAGCAAACGACCACCGTGTTTATCGTTGGAAAAGCGAGGCGAAAGGGGAAGGGAGTGAGAAGTGGGTGTGGGAGAGAGATAAGCATTTACCGTGCAGCGGCGGCAGACTACTACTGTGGTTCGGCGGTTGCGGCGAAATGAGCATTAGACACGTAGCCACTTTTTGTGCATGTTTTTCAATGCGTCGGCTGAAAATAATGTCGCGCAGCTTTTTAGTAGAGGAGATTAGATCATGTAAGTTGCTCTCACCAAATACTTTCTTACTTCATTTTCATTATTCTTATTTTGCCCTAGCACCGAACAAAAGAAATGGTTTCCAGTCTGCCCCTGGGTGAATGCTGTAGCCGCTTGTATTGTCGCTGCGCGATTTTGCCGCATTAAAGAAAACGTGTCGCTGTTCTCTACAACTACAAGCGCGTAGAATGAGCAAACACTATCCGCGAAGACATCGAAGAACGTTTGTTCACACTCCGCTTCTGGGTATTTCCGCAGATTTATTTTTACTCATATTTGCTTACTCGCATGTTGTTTTAACCTTACTCGTACGTTTCTTTGTCGGCCTCTTATTCCTCCTGTACCCGGTGCATCACCCGACAAGGCCCATTGCTGTTGGTGAGCACTTACAATATATAAATAAACAAAAACAAATAAAATAAATAAATAAACAATATAACGAATGGACGAGATCGTTTTCTCCTGCAGTTGCCTCTGCTCTCACTTTCACTCCCGTGTTCTCCCCCCGGCGCCGTTTAAACACGCCGTAAAAGTGGGGCATAAATCTGCCGCCGGACGGGCGATCGAGCGCCCATACAGCAGGTCCCCAAAAACCTGTCCCGGGAGAGTCCAGTCTGGCTGGCTCTCCTCTGCTCCCTGCCTGTCGCGTTCCCCGCTCCTCCTCTGGCCAGGAGTGGGACGGAGCAGACATCTGTTCGGCGGCCGCCTGCTGGAGTGGACACGGTTGCGCGACATGTGCTCCCTCCGCGCGACTCCACCTCCGCCACGCGTCTGGCGCCTGTCTGCTGAGGCCAGCGTCGGATTTCGCGTTCACTTTCGCACGCGCCGCCGTCTGCAGTCCATTTGCTCCGGGAACGAAGGGTGCACGATAGTCCGCCGTTGTGGCGGACGCGAATATTTCTTTTATTTGGAGCGCATTTCGCAGCAGACTGCCAAAGGCGCCCTTTTTAAATGCGGTAGTCTTTCTTGGGCTATTTAACAAAAGAAAAATTTGGCCTCTCTGTATGCGTTCATGCATCTAACGTATGTATGTATGTGCGTATGTATGTAATACTATGTATGTATGTATGTATGTATGTATGTATGTATGTATGTATGTATGTATGTATGTATGTATGTATGTATGTATGTATGTATGTATGTATGTATGTATGTATGTATGTATGTATGTATGTATGTATGTATGTATGTATGTATGTATGTATGTATGTATGTAGAAATAAGGGTTGGCGGTCAAGAAAACCTCGGAAAGCAAAGGGGAGGATGTGGTAGGTCATTGAAACAGATAAAGAATTTGGAAATGCCGGCGGGCATTTTTTCTCCACTTCCTTTCTTTCCAAATTCTTTATCTGACCTACCACATCCTCCCCTCCATACATCCATTGATCACGAAGAAGGCTACTCCTTCTTCGTGATCGATGTAAGTATTGTATTATCGAGATTCGTTCCTTTTTCGCGATTTTCAGTTTACCACTTTAACACAATAGAAGCCCTGTTGCACGCATGTAGAGTCGTCTTAGCGGGTAATTTTCAGGTAATTTGTTTGGTGATACTTTCAATAAGACAAGAGTTGAAGCCGTTTTCTCTAACCATACACTGTCCGTACATGGTCATGCTTCACTGCAGAACGGTAAATGTGGGAATGCCAGCTTACAAAGACAACGCTGAGAAATTGAACATCAGAAAGGAAAATTTCTACGATAATTCCCAGGGCAGTGCTTTGCTTTTTGAGGCTAGAGCAGGTTGCCTGCGAACTAAGAGTTTTGTGAGGAAGTATTCACAAAATGATGGGGTATGTGTGGTCTGCGGAAAAGAAACAGAAACTATGCGGCACATAGTGTTAGAATGTGAGGGTATCCATCCAAATCTACATGAAGGTAATATTGGGCTTTCAGAAGCCCTAGGATTTAAGGGTATCAGAGAGGAAGTTAACTTCAAGGCTGTCGAGGGGACGAAAAGAAGATTAGAATGCTGGTGGACGAAAAGCAGAGAGGGGAATATTTCCTAGGACAGTTACCACCTGTAACAGGAAAAAAAAAAGTATTTTGTGCCTAATAAGCTTTTGTGCCTGCCCTAAGCAGCGCTAGTATTAAACCAAGAGTGTAAAACATGGGTATATTAGTCGTTTTTGGTAAGATGACATGTCATCACCCCGCTACAAAGGGGATACCAATAGCAATCATCATCATCATCACCAGCTTACATTGATTTCTTGAAGGTCGGCTTCAATTCTAAACAAAAATGCATTGCTGGCGCCACATTTTTCCAGGAGCAATTTCAGCTATAATATGAAGGCCCTAGGACCTTCTTATTTTTTCGAGAGCTTTCCTGTCGGCCAAGGAGCCTATGCGGAAATGCATTACTTTTTTGGCAGGACGCCATCAGTTCAACTCCGAAAGCCTTCACTTTAAAAGCATTTGGAGAATTGGCGTCAAAAAATCCCGTAATTTTATAAAACTGTAGCCGCCTCAAATAAAAAAAAAAAACTTTCTGAAATGCTCTTTCTCGAAAGCAGCGCAGGGCCTCACCTACTGAACATAGTTTCAGTAGAAATATAAGAACTTGCTGAAACATAAGCTTGGTGAGTTAATGTGCCGCAAGAACGCTACAACCGCTATTACACAAAAAAATCTAATTTGTGCCGTGTCGGGTGCCGCTAATATGCAACATTTTTCATGTTTTCACTCGTCCATTATTTCTGTTCTGACTGCTGGCCCGCTATTTTCGCCCTTCTCATTACGGTATAGGAGTACCAGGCCGATCTCGCTTCCAAGCTGTCTACTGTGTACTATGTAAGACAAGTCTGCCCGGAAACATTAGTTCCAGGGCAAAATAAACAGTACAAATCAAAAGCTTTGTTTAATAGATATGCGAACGGGTGCCTCTTCAAGGTATAGGTAACGAAATATTGGGAGCAAACAATTATATATCTATCCTGGGCAAGTTAGTCGAAACAATGGAAGTGTTTGGGCTTGTTGGTTCATACTTCAAACAAAACCAGCGCTCAAGACGGGACACCAAGAAGGAGGCTACAGAAGATTTGGCGGGAACTGCGCACTCCTTCTTATATACAGGAACCTGAAAGGGACAATGATAAGACTGCTGTGATGCCTTATGTTGTCAGTGACAGGCTGAAGAAGGTCGTGGGAAGAGCAGGTGTGCGACTGGTTTTCTCGGCTCCCAACAAACTCAGCAAGATGTGTGCGCGAGTTAATGACGGTTGGCCTTACCGTAGAAAATGCGTCATAAACCACGTGCGACCCTTCACCAAGTGCAGGGCCGGCGTAGTTTACTTCATCCCGTTGAATTGTGGCCGCCAGTATGTAGGCCAAACTGGGCGGGGCCTGAACGTACGGCTTATGGAGCAAGCGTCCAGTTTCAAAGCAAAATCCGGTGGCTGGCTCCCCTCGCACGTGTCGTCGTGCAAGTGCACTCCTGAATTTGAGCAGTGGAAAGTGATAAAGCGCTACGGAAATCAGCGCACGCGTGAGCTGCTGGACGAATACACGATTTATAAGAGTGGCACTGGTTGCGTAAGCGCCCCTTCTGTTGCCTTGTATACAGAGGAGATAGCGTTTATTGAGGACTAAGCAAAATGTTGGAACATATCATGACGCAAAGATGCTGTTTTTTGTTTATACTGTTGACGTTTTTGTAATCTTTCATGTTTCTGTATTCTTTCCGCCCTTATCATGGTCTAACATTTTCGTTGTCGGAACAGCGCAAAGGGATGAAGACCAGGTGTAGACCGGACACGGGATACCTGGTCCTCATCCCTTTGCGCTGTTCCGACAATGATATACCAACACGCCCAAGCTTATACCTTAGGTAAAATTTTCGTTTATATTGCCGAGAGGCAAATAAACTTGGTTGGTAACAGCGCTATGTGTGTGTAGCCTCCTCCTTTATGTGCCGTCTTGAGCGCTGTTTTTGCTTGAAATGTTTCAAGTTAGTCGTGCTGAATCATTTCATGAAAAGTAAACACTGCATCAGTGTCGGAAGGGCTACAAAAGACATTGAGCAGTTCCAACCATTGTTCCTAAAGAAACTGGTACCATGTATAGTACCAGTTTTAGAACGCATTGCTTGTAAGCAATGCGTTCTTCCGGCAATGGCATATGGGGTAGGAGCTTTTGAACTAGGGCGATTTGGTACATGTCTAAGAGGAAGAGATCTAAAACAGGACACACGAAGGAAAGACAGACACAGACACCGTCTTTCCTTCCTGTGCCCTGCTTTATTGCTGTTCCACATAGACGTAGGGTAGGAATTTGGGTCCTCCTTGAACAACTTGAAAGTAAACTTAGATAGGTCAAAATCATTTGAATTGAATGTAATCATGGGGCGTGTAGAAGCAATACCTGGCTGTGAGGCGCGCCGAAGTGGAGGGTTCAACGTTAAAGGGACCCTGCAACACTTTCAATGAGCGCTTTCACTCTATCCTTCGCTTGATTGATTGATTGATTGATTGATTGATTGATTGATTGATTGATTGATTGATTGATTGATTGATTGATTGATTGATTGATTGATTGATTGATTGATTGATTGATTGATTGATTGATTGATTGATTGATTGTAGGGTTTAACGCGCCGACGCAACGCAGGCGATGAGGCGCGCCGTAGTGGAGGGCTCCGGATTAATTTTGACCAGCTGGGGATCTTTAACGTGCGCCGAAATCTTGTACACACGGGCGTTTTGGCTTTTCGCCTCCATCAGAAAAGCGGCCGCCACGGCAGGGAATCTAACCCACGCCCTTGTGCTGCACAGCGGAACGCCCTTGCCACTGAGCCACCGCAGCGGGTTCTATCCTTCGCGCCTGGAACCACTGCGAACGCTATAGTTATCGCCAGCACGGAGCGGCACAGCGCGATTTGCTCGTCGCACCAGATACGCCTTCCATCTCTGCTTTGTTTTCGTGGCTTGTTTTTTAAGTTGCTATCGAAAAGCGTTCATTGCTGCAACTGAAGGAAAACCGGCCAGCAGCCGCTACATGGCTTTGGTGACGTAATTCGAGCCGTGGAAGAACTTCAAGACAGGGAATGAGAGAAAAATCTTTTGAGAGAGTTTACAAGTTATCTAATGGGCATAGAGTAGTAATTTTTGGCTCAGGTACTTTGCGACCCTCTAATCTCAGTGCTGGGTGTGTTTGGTGACTATGTTCTGCAAGCCTTTAGGATTTCAAAAGAAATGTTGGAAAAAGTGTTGCAGGGTCCCTTTAATTTGACTCCCTGGGGATTATTAACGTGCGCCGAAACCTGACACACGGACGTCCAACTAGCAGCGCACCAGGAGAATAAGTGTCACACTCGGAGATGGCGGCAGCTTTGACGAGAGAACACGAATGCAAGACACAATAGTTGTGATTAGGGGAAAGAAGGAAAGTTGGGTAGGACACGTCTTGCATATGAAGGACGACAGGTGGACCATTGGTGCGGAGAAATGGATAGCGATGGACCGTAAACAACATCGGGAAAGACGGAGAAAATTCCGGAACACGAACTGGACCCAATAATAAACTCACGATAGGAGGGGCTGGAAACCTTTGGGAGAGGTCTTCGTCCAGTGGACCTAAACCGGCCGAATTTGAAGTTTCAGCTGGCGAAAAAAGGAACAGGATAATCGCGAACTAATGCAAAGTACGACGTCATCACGAAGAATTTTGTAGCTTGAGCTTACACTGGCCGTGGCTCCTGGAGAGCCGTGCTGCGCATGCGCGAGGAGCAGTGACGTCACACGGCGCACAGAACGTTGCTAGCTGCCGGGCGTCTCTCACACACCCCAGCGTCTTCGCCGACCCCCGCTCCGCACGTGGCGGCCCGGTCCACTTGATGATCATGCGAGGGGTGGCGTGTGTGGAACCGATGGCTCGTGCGTCGCGGCAACACCGGCGTGCGCCTGCGGAACCAGATTAGCTCTGGGGCGATTGTGACGCTGCGCCAGGAGCCGCTTGACACGTGTCACATAATGCGCATGCCACGTGTGTCTCTTTGCAGCAGTCGTAAGCATGATAATCAAGCTAATCCTAGACAACCAGGAAAGATAAGAATAACAGCTGACCCTTAGCTCACGCTACGTATATCCTGGCATAGCCGAGCTAAGCCCCTCCTAATTTTTTTCCCTTTGAAGCGGGGCAGGCTTTCCGGTGCCAACATGGATGCTTAGTTGCAGCTTCGGTGTAACAGTGGTCTAGATGCTGTGTTTCCTTTTCCGTGCCAGCAGTGAATAGTAATTAAAAAGCAACGTCATTACTTTCAGCAGTAATTTCCCATTGTAGTGGAATTAATTTCAAGGACCAGTTATCTGCAATGTAATTTAATTACTTTGGATCAGTTTTGAGGAAAGTATTCGGTAATGTAATTTAATCCCTTTTAAAACGTAGTTTTTCCATCTGTGCCTTGGTCTAGTCAAACCGGTGCTTGGGAAGGGCAAATCTAACGTTTGATGCCGCCCGTATAGGCTGCAGAGAAAGTTATTTCTATGGCGCTCAGTTTCAGCGTGCCTAGAGGCATCCCTTTCCTCTGTCGTGACCGCATTAAGCGTTTCTATTCTAGTGAATTATTAGAGGGCGGCGCAGGGGATTACGATGTTGATGCCACGACAAAGAAAGAGCGGAAAATGCCCTTCTCAATCGGATATTCAACAAATCATTGCTGAACTGTTTGCTTTTGAAACCTCACCGCAAATTTTCTTTCGGTTCAGCTGAGCATCGGGTAAGATGTGCTAAAAAAGGAACTATTCAGGTTCAGTTCCGACAAAGGGCCGGCTTGAGTCGACCCAGTCGAAAAAGACGACAAGAAACCTTTCTGTAGTTTGTCGTATTTTCGCGTGTCGTACTTTCATCTTGTGGTATTCTTGTCATGTCGTGACTCTGATGTCTGTCGTGTGTCGTATTCCTGTCTTAAGTTTGATGTTCCTGTCGTGCCGAATTTGTGTCTTGTCGTGATCCTGTTGTTCCATCAGCAGTTGCACATGGTTTGAATGTTATTGCTTGTTGTGAAGAGTGGCGTAAATGACAGTCCTGTTCTGACTACAGGAATGTTTGTCGTTGAAAAAATTGATTGTTACGACAGAAATGTTGTTGCTGTTACGACAGAAATGTGTGTCGTAACAACAGATGGATTTGTCGTAAGAACAGGACTTCCGTTGTCACAACAAAGTTGATTGTCGTACGACAGGAATTCTTGTTAGGTTTTTACGCTATTCCTGTTGTGATTTTAGACTGAGGAGTTACAGGTTCCGGTTCTGTTCAGGTTCGACACCTTGCACCAAAATAGCTACTTGGTTCCGAGCTCTCGCTAAAGACTGCAGCATCGGCAGGTACGTTTAACCCCTTCAGTTAGTTCTTACGACGCCCCACCTGCGCGCGTAGTAAATACGCGAGGACTTGCTGACGGAAGAGGAAAGGGGCAATATATTATGCCGCATCGTCGAGTGGCTTCGTCTGGTAGTGCACTAGTTTCTTGGCCTTTCGAGCCGCTCAAGTGTCTTCTGGCGGATGCACACCTCCCTCATAACAAGCCTTCCTGCAGATTCACTGTAGGCATCACTCCTCTGTGTGTCAGTGACCAGGTAAGGAGGAACACGTCAGAAAATGTTAGCATCAATGTAATGCGTATATAGACAATAAAAAGTGCAAATGGCGTCGTGGCCGTAAGGTGTGTAAGGCTTTCTTATCGCGGGGATGTTAGCTGAGCCCAGTCGAGGCTGATAAAGACAGGAATGGCCTCCTACGACAAGCAGGTGCGCTATGAGGGGAAGCTGACTTTGTTTACGCAAGACTCGGAACAAGGCACTCGAGCCGCGAGTAATGGTTGCGCATAGACGTGCACCCGTTCTGAGCTCACCGTAAAAGCCAGGCCCAAAGCACACGCCGTGATTCTGGTACTGAACCTTTGTAAGCATCGGCGTGGTTCGGTGAAATCTTGTCATGGCGACACTTTTTATCCATTTCGGTGCTGGCGGTGTTAATTGTCATTGCCGCACAAAAGTTCCTCTAGCGCATGAAGAACTAAACCAAAACTGCTAGTTTTCTCAGGAACAGTTCTCCAAGGATGCCTATTGCGACAGACATCAGCATTGTTGAGTTATAGCGGATCTGGACGCTACAAAGAAGTTTCAATTACAACAAAAATGACGACTTGCGGCTAAAGAATACCGACGAGCTAGTTTGATTACCATAATAGTAAATCTAGAAATAAGAACACTACAAATATCGTTTTTGTTTGTGGTTCCATGTGGGTTATAAAGTTTAGAAAAACAAAGAAACATTTTTTTCTGCTGAGAAAAAAAATTTGCTTATCAGATGCATTAATTAATTGTTACACTAAGAAAGCCATCATTATACTTAGGCCAGCTTTATTTTTTGTTTGTGGGCTTGTGGGACCCTAAAATTTAGGAAAATGGACAGAAAACATTTCTTTCTGCTCGAAATAAAAATCATACCTGTCTATCTGTCTGTCTGTCTGTCTGTCTGTCTGTCTGTCTGTCTGTCTGTCTGTCTGTCTGTCTGTCTGTCTGTCTGTCTCTGTCTGTCTGTCTGTCTGTCTGTCTGTCTGTGCGTCCGTCTGTCCATCCGTCTGTGCGTTCATCCATCGAATGGACCAGTTTCTCCATGGGAGAAATTTGGCCGTGTATCTGCTTGTCTGGCTGCAAATAGCACGACATCTCCATATTATTCAGCGCAAGAAAAAGCTCAGCCATATTGACGTGAAACTGAATTACATAAGCGAGAGTATACCTGCGCTGTTCTGGGGTCGACGTCTGTGCTGTCACGGTTTCTCGGGCATGGAAAGTCAAGAAACTGACCCAACTACACTTTTTTAGTGGAGACAGAGGGAAGTTCTAAGTAAAAGTAACACGTTAGATCGGTATTTACGATAGCAAACAAAAAACGCTACGAAAACGGCCTAGAAGAAAGATGCAGTGAAAGCAAAAACAAAAACAAACGATGTTGATAACTGTTACAAGTAGAATGAAAACAATACCCACAAGAAAAGAAAAGAAAAGGAAATACGAAAAGAAGTGCAAACGTGGGAAAATTCAATTGAAAGGAGCAAACCTCCCTTTTATCCGCCATGGGAGGAGACGGGGCGGGGGGGGGGGGGGGGGGGGGAGGAGGTTGCGTGAGAAGGAAAGGTTGCAATTTGGCAGGGGCGGCGTTAGACTATCGTCTGTCCAGAACATTTGCAGCGAAGCTGGAATATAGACGAATTTTAGTATGGCTTCTGAAAAAAAAAAAAAAACGGGACTGCTCAATTTAGTTTGATAACAGCGCTAGGACAGGATACAGAGAAAGCGACACGAGACTTTGCGACACGAGCAGCGCCCATTCTCGTGTCGCCTTCTCTGCGTCCTGTCCTAGCGCTGTTCTCAAACTAAGTATGTACCAACAAGCCCGTATTAACATAGTTTTTCAGTTAAGGGACTACTCAAACTGCGAATTTTACGTAAGACCTTGGGCCTCAGTGCCAACATTTCAGCTCATAGGCAATAAACAAACGCTGGCGATAAGATCCAAATAAGGGCCACGTGCAGCGACCTCGGCGCTTACGCGTATGATCACAGGAGGTTCTAGTCAGGAACACTACTATTTTAAAGAGCATAGGTAATGAAAACCTTCGGGTCTTTCGCATTCCAGCTTTTGGTCCGCGGAAATCCGCCTTCGGGATGTAGTGTTTCAACGTGGGGAATTAAATTTTTGGAAAAAAATTACGATTTCTCGAAAAGTGTTTCTGAGCTCAGCCTGAAACCTAAAATACGCGGCCAAGCTCTGCCGGTTCAAACTATTTAAGGTAACGTCGATGCCTTGTGAGCAACGCAAGAACAAAAGAAGCACTGCAATCATTGGATAAGCTAGGACTAGGACTAGGAGAACTTAACACGCATTCCAAAAAGATGTGCCGTTAAAAGCAAGGTGTCGAATTGCAACTGAACACAAGCAGATGTTTTTTTTTTTTGTATAAGCCTAATCCGAACGGAAAATCTCCTGAAAAAACCTGGCCGAGTATGAGCTCCCTTCGCTGCACTTGTGGTCGAAAGACGATAGCCTTGGCAGCCCCTGCTGCGTCCTCTCCCGCGCCCACCTCTGACGCCGTTCCTTTCCTGTCTGGGTCCTCCCATGATAAACGCAATGAAGGTGTGCGTAATACACTTCAGTTTTCAGGCGTTCGTATCGCTGGCGCGCCGTCTGCTGGGACTTTGTTTTACGTTATGGCTTATCGCTGGAGCCACGGGCACGATGTTCGGGCGCTAGCCGTTTTAACAGCGATGCTGTTTTAGCTGGTGGTTGGGCGGCGCACGTACACCGGCCCAACCACCTCGCCAGGCGTCCATCGATTACGTCACCGCGTGCGCCGGCACCGCTTTACCCTATACTCGGTTACAACTCAAGAACGGCACCACCTCATGTAGTCTATCACTCCGCCGAAGCGCCGGACCCGTGACGTCAGTGCGCGCGCGTTTTGAAAGGGGTTTGCTGTGAATGCGTGATATCGTCTGCCTTGTCTCACGCAGTTTGTTTGTCGTCACTGGAGTCGTTTATAAGCATATTAAGTGCAAAAAATCACGGGAACGGCTCACGCCTAGTTCAAAATATTCCCAGTAACGACCTACTTGCGCCGCGCGGAGAAACATCCAGCTATGGTGATAAGGCACAGCGGCAACTTCCGGTGTTGTCAACGAGTATAGCTTTGCCTCGCCGCGCTCGGGCGGGACTCGTGCCGCCACCTATCGGAGGCGCAATACAATTGGTACAATTACGGCTTTGGAAACGCGTCGCGGGGTGTCTTGTTCCGTCGCTTGTTGCGCCGAGTGGTACCGTTTTGACGGTGCAAGGAGAAGAATTGATGCCAAAATTAAAGAAGCCAAAAGGCCCAGAAGCGATAACGTTAATCAACTTCTTAATTAGCGCCCCACACTCCAGACCACACAACCGAACGGTGGCCACCGAACGAGTTCAAAAATTTTGAGCTCACGCTCGTCCCACTGCGCCTTCCGGTAGTCTTGTAGCCTCACAGTAAAGCCGCTGGGCGCTCGTACTTTGTACATAATTTAATTAGCGAGTGTTTATTAACACAATTTCGGCACGACTAGACCCTAAAATGCAAGTTATATATTTACACGATGTAATACCTTGGTTGGTGTTGTAATGGTGTGGAATACGTGTTTGATATTTATTAACCTTCTATGTCGTATTGAACATTATAACTACCTTCAGATTAAAACGTGTTTGCCAATCGGCATGTTTACTTCTATATTCTCCCACTAGAATGAAAGTTCCAAAATCAGCGCTAAAATGTATGATTTTTGCGACAACCGCACCGGCTCTACTGGGGGAATTTCCTCGCCTGGCTGTGAAAGTCCGAAGAGGAGTTATATTTCTAAGGTAAGTCAGTATGCACTCTCTCCATGCATCTGGTTGGTTTTTTTGGTCAATTCCTTTGTGGTCCAAGTGTGACTTGTGGGTGTTGATCTCTATGTCATGCTCCGCGCTCAGCCGAACCGCACTGTCCCGCGTAGCTGCACTGGCCACACCCTTGTTTTAGTGTGTTAAGCAACCTTACACCCCTTTTAGGATGTTCACAATAGCACCCTTTTTTCATCCTTGCTCTCTTTTAAAATATTTCGCCATGGGACAAGATTTTTTACACCCTTTTCGGGGGAAAAGGGTTAAAGAATTTAGTGCGCGGATAGGAACGTTCCGTGCTTGTCTTTGGCATGGGTCACAGCTCATCATCACGGTTAAAATATTGTCTGTGGTTGCAAGCAACAAATTATTATTTTAAACATACTTTAAAATTGTTCATTATATGACTCTTCCTACATTAAATTGATGCCTACCGAGCATTTTACACTAGCTGCGGAGTGAGCACGCGCAATGCTTTGTCGACGTGACCCGGACAGACGCAAGTTTGGTCAGAACCTTTATAGCGCAAGACATGCTCGCTGTAAAAATCACTTCATTGTCCCTTCAACGTATTGTTGTCCCGTATAGATAGGGGAGTCTAGGTGAGTGTGTGGGATTAATTCATTAACGGCTCAAACCCGCCGAACAGCCACTGAAATTGTGGTGCACTGAGTGCATATAAATGGCAAGAATTAGCACGATGGGGCTGCAACGAAGTTACCTAGTCCGACGCCGATACCCCTCCTTCCCAATGCTTACGCAGCCGGCGGAGTAGGCAAGGAACATTTCGTCGAGAAGCGGGCAGGTGTTACGCTTATCGCGAGCAAGCACCACGCGCTGCACGCGCGTCTCTGCTTTTTATCGGCACACCTGGACCGTTTCTTGCATCGGCGCCGAGAGGCCAGCACTCGAGAGAGCTGAAAAGGACGCCGTTCTTGTAGTCTCCGTGTCACCGGCGATCGTCGGGGTGTCCACTTCACTTCGAAGCATCTGCTCCCATTCAATGCTCTGGATGCTTAGGAGTCTTCGGGTATGAAGATTCCAAGTTAGCGCCGTCGGCGAAGCTTTCCCACTTTCACTTTCAGTCCATGCGTGGCAGGTGTCTGACTTCGCGATAGGCGAAGACATTACAAATAGCCACTCCCGTTGTAAAGCCCAGCGCTCTATGCCTCAAAGACGGCGTCGCTCGTCTGATGAAAACCCACTACAGGGAAGCCAAGTTAATACAATGGGTTTCACAAAACTGTGAAGATGATGGTAATCGAACGCACATCAAGCGCCTAAAAAGAAAAAAAAAACCGCGTCCTCGTTGTCGGAGTTAAACCTGGGTTACCAACATTATGAAGGCGAGGTATATCTAATTGCACCATTCGGATATGGTCGAAATAGTTCGCATTTTAGATTTCGACTTTGACTCAATTTTCATAGGAGAAAGCATCGTGTTTAACCCATCTTTATCTTCCGAAAGGTGACTTGATTTTTTCCCCCGTTCTTTTGGCTGCTGCGTGTTGCTTCTTTTCGGGATTGTGGTGGATCTAGTCGCTTCGAGACTGCACAATGAATAAAATCTGCAGACCGTAAAACGGCGAGCACTCGCTCCCCGGTAGGCAAGTCAAGGTCACCGGCAAAGTGTGGAGCGTGCGGGTGTGCTATCCCAGAACGGCACCAAAATATAAGATGGCCGCAACAAAGCTCCCCCGCCAGAAAAAATAAGAAACGGAATGCACTTAGACCTAGCATTTTGCCAGGGGTATTAGTTATCGCCCTCAAAACCATCGAAAGAATTCTCCGAGTCGTTCGCCCGAAATATTTCGCAGCACTTCCATTGGAATTCCGCCCCAGTCTTCTGGCGCCACGGCTCCAACATCTGTCAATCCATCATGCCGGACTATGCCACAGTATTTCCGGCTACAGCAACCCAAGCCCCTTCAACAAAATCGACACATGCTGCCGTCAACAGAAACCGACACCGACGAAAGGAAAACGGAAAAATTGGCCGCGTATCTGCTCCTTTGGTTGCAAACGTCGTCAAAAGACGATGGTCTTTATCGACTTTTGCGAAGTAAATGCCTCCCTTCGCTTTCCCGCTCACCTCTCATGTTGTTCCTCTTGCGTCGCGCTCCTCCTAAGGTAAACAAGCCAAAGGTTTGCTTAAATAATTTTAAATTTCCCACGTTCTACTGCTCCAAACCGGGTGTCTCAATGCCAACGCGGCCGTCCGGCGAAGACGTGCGTGAATCGAGGCGGCCTACTTCAACGTTGATAGAACCGCGTTTCCCTACTCCACGTGCGTTGCAAGCAGAACGTGGAACCTATCTAGTGGAACCTTTCGTAACTGTTGCCGGTTGATTTCTTAAAATGGCGCCAGAAGCTATAGTGGCGCGGGCGCAAGCAGGCGACAGAGGAGTGAATTTTTTTCCGGAGTTGATGAAGTAGTTAATTTCGCAAAAGTCAACCATGTATGGTTTTTTATAAAGGAACACTGTAAATATCACTTCTGTATTAATTTCTTGTCTTATATTTGCGTAATGTCTGGTTCTTCTTCAACAACGTTGACAAGTATGAACATTACACCGGACTTAGACGGGTAAATTTAGCTGTGAGTGTATAAGACTATTGCTCATGAGTTGTTTTTGCTGGGTGGCTGAATCGAGTCACATATATACAGATAGACAGACAGACAGTCATACAGACCGACAGACAGACAGACCAAAATTGCTGGGTTTAAGTAGCCCAAGAAAGACGATCGTCTTTAAAAATCACGCGTAGAGGTCGGGCTATATCCTATCGGGTTGCTAACCAGGATTGGATTGATTTGGATTATGCACGGGCCGTGGCACGCCAGTGTTGCCTGGGAGCGGTGGATCTCTGGGCGCGGAAGGAAGGGAAATGGAGAGGCACTGCCCGGGAACGGCGCGAAAATTTGAAATTAGCGGTGGATATACCGGCGCGGGGGGGGGGGGGGGGGGGGGGGGGGGGGGGAGGTTAATGGGGTGCTTACACGGGTGAGGTTGCTGGTTCTGAATTTTACAGTAGGTACGCGAGATCCCATCGCCCCTTCACACACTGCAGCACTGCTCTCGCTGATCCAGCATGCGGCTGCTTTACTCCGTTTGGCTGCTGCTCGAAGTGCCAAGCTGCTTTGCGCATGTATCGTCGTCGCTCTTTAACTATGTAGTAAGTGAAACGAAGTGGACGCTGTTAAGCCTTAATCCCGTCGGGAGAAGATTTGAAAAATGCTTTAGTGTAGACCTCTTAGAAGGAACGCAAGTTGGTTCGTTCTGTAATTATTTATTCGTGGCTTTTAAAGGACACAAAAAAGAAAAGATAGCAACTGTCGGCTTGAGCAAATTTAACAACAGCCTTTTCAGGTCTGGGAAAAATGACCGCCTTAAGCGGTCCTAAGTTACTAAGGCCAAAGCATTGAATGGTCTATTGAGTCAGAAGTCAGTCGCCGCCATCGCGATGTCGGTGTCGGTGGAGGAGTGTCCTATATTCGCATACATTCCCTATATCCTACATTCACATGTCATGACGCGCGCCGAAGAAATGAAGATCCGAGAAAAGGCGCTCGCGGGCATGCGCAGAGTATAGAGTTTCATACTAATGTACATTAGACGGAAACCTGGCGTCAGTGTTAGGCGAGCCGTGCTTCAACGAGCGTGCCTTATATACCGGGTAGGACCGTTCCACCTGTTCTTGGCATGGCTCATCGACAGGCTGAAACGTTTCCTATGGCTGCAAAACAAAATACGGTATATTATAAAATATAACTTCAAGTTGTTTCATTAACACAAAACCGTAGATAGAGACTGAGAGCTCTTTATTAGAAGAGAGCAGAGAGGTCTGCTGGCAAGTATTCGCCTACATGGTACTGGACGGCCGCTAGGGGGCTACCGAGTTCGAACGCTCTTCACATCGGTTCCCCGACATTTCGCCTTCAACGTCGGACCAGCTGGTTCCTCCGCCTTCAGCCTGGCTCCAGCAGAACCGGCAAGTTCCCCGACACGTGTGGATGCCACATTTTAGCTATTTACCTCGTCTGGACATTACCTATGATGATAAATTCTGTGACCACGTTGAAAGTGTCTGCTAGGCCTACTCAGGCCTAGCAACCCGAAGTGAGCGCACGCCGCGCGCCCAGCCAGCCAGCAACATCTCACATGTAGAGCACCGTTGAAGGTGTCGACAACTACCCAGCGGAGCTACAGCAACCGGGATGGGCTAATATACGACGCAAGCAACAAGCTCGAGCCAGCCCAGGCGGAATCACCAACGGCAGTTACGCGGCGGCCACTTCCACCGAAGACAAGCCACAGCACAAGCGCCGCAAGCAAAGACCAAGTAAGCCCCCTGTTAGTCCGCTGCCGGACTCAGACATTAAGATCGTGCTTAGGCCACGAGGCGGGCTAACCCTAGTATCGGTTTCAATCGCCACGCTTGCGGACCTGATTACGAAGTTTGCAGGCCTGAACGCCAACGATCAGGATCAAGTACGCAGCCACCCTAGGGCAAACTTCATCGTCGTCAGCACTCCCGATGAAGATCGAGCCAAGAAATACACCAGTATTTCCTACCTGGAGCTCAACGGGCAGCAATACCCAGTGGCAACTCATGTTTCCGCACCGGCGAATACCGCACTCGGAGTGATATTCGATGTCCCCAGCACTGACACAGCAGAACAGATTGTGCACAGCCTAACGCATTACAACCCAGACCTTGGAATACTAGACGCGAGGAGGCTCAACACATGTAATATCGTGCAGATCCTGTTTGACGGAACAAGAGAGTCATTTTGGGTTCGCTACCGAGCGGCAACGTACCGCTTCAAACCGTTCAAAAGGAAGACAGAAGCTTGCACCAAATGCTGGCGCCCCGGCCATCGCCAGGACGTCTGCCCAACAAAGCAAGCGCCTTCACGATGCGCGCTGTGCGGACTACCGAATCCAACGGACAATCACCCATGTGTCCCTAAATGCATAGTATGCGAGGGTGGCCACAACACCGGATCACCGGAATGCCCGCGCCGCTTCCAGCCTCAGCGCAAGCCCCTCACCTATGCCCAAGCAACCATCAATGCTGCGCTCTCCTCGGCTCGCAGTCTCCTCGGAAAACGACACAATTCGACGTCACCCTTCCACAACTTAGGGGAGCCAGGCAAGCACAGCGTCCAAAAGACAAAGCAAGATCAAGAACAGCGACCTGTCAACCAAACAGCCAAGGTGAGCTCCCCATGCTTCTCCTCAAACTGCTCGCTGCAAACACCCACTTCTTCCCCAATACGAATAGTCCCAGACTCCTTCTTGCGAGAGCTGCAAATTATACGTAGAGAGCTGTCCCAGCTACGCCAAGAAAACGAAAAACTTAGACAGGAGAACAAGGCTCTTAAGCAAGCTACGCATCAGTCATCGGAACCCTCCCCTACTCTCGCTTCCCAGCCATCCTCCCCTGCTCCCAAACGTAGGGCCATTCAGACAGCAGTGCCGTCGGACGAGGGACCAGAGCCCACAGAGGACAGACTGGTCGCGGTTGAAAGAGCATGTCAAAGCGCTCTAGCCGAGCAAAAGGCCGCATACATTCATCTTCATCAGACACTTCTGACGAACCAGGCCACCATGCAGGCCACGATAGAGTCGATACGTGCTGAATTGCACAAAACCATCGTGGACCTGGCAACAGCCTTGGGCGTCTCGGTAGCCCCTGAAGCAATACCACAACCCATGTTTGATTTAACGCATGACCCAAACCAAAGCCAATAATACGCTACGTGTGTGGCAGTGGAACTGCCGGGGATACAACCGCAAGCGAGATGCCCTAATGCCAACTTTACTAGTTTATTCTAGTAACGTTGCCCTAATGCTACATATTCAATCTCAAACTAGAGCTCCCGACATAATCGTCATACAAGAAGCGGGGACAGAAGTTAAATTGCCAAGCTATAAAGGCCTTCAGGGCTCTAAATCATCCCCTACAGCCATGCTCGTGCAACGGAATCTTACGGCAGAGCTTATCCAGCTCGATGAACTTGAGATCCCACACGATCTGGTTAGGATATTTCCCCGCTGCAAGACAGACCCCAGTTATTTCATCCTAAATATCTACAGCAGCCCGCGAGCCCATCATCACAGATTCGGTTCTCTTTTTGCAGCAGTTAAAAGGAAAGCAAACGGCAATCCAATAATTGTAGTAGGTGACTTCAATGCCCCCCATACTGCCTGGGGATACTCGTACACTACAAAAAAGGGCAGACTGCTGTGGGAACAAATTCAAAAGTGCCACCTCACAACTGAATCCGACCCATACACGGCCACTAGAATAGGACTAGTGTTCAGCGTGACACTACACCAGATCTCACGCTTACAGCCGGGATCACACACGCACACTGGTTATGCACGGAGCACACATTAGGCAGTGATCACTTCATCATTCAGACCGAGATTACTACCGCGCAGCAGCTAGTAACACCACCCAAACACACCTACATTACAGACTGGGATAATTCCGCAAAATTAGAACACAGCAAGCTAACGATGATGTGTCCACAGCAGCAAACATAGAGACTTGGACCCAAAAGATAATCCAAGACACCCATGCAGCCAGCAACAGAGTAGACCCAGAAATACCATCCTGCCGGGTTGATTCACGACTCCAGCACCTCTGGCAAGCCTACCGCAGCATGCAAAAACGGTGGAGGCGAAACAAGGACAACAGAACCCTTCGCCGAAAGATTGCGGATTTACAAATCACGATACAGCAATACACGAAGCAACTAGGTCGAGAACAATGGCATGATATCTGTGATAAACTAAAAGGAGCACTCAGTATGAAGAAAACATGGGTTCTTCTTCGACACCTTCTTAATCCTCTACAAAATAAGACAGATCAATTTCATCACATCCAGAAGCTCATTCACAAAACTGCCGGCTCCGTGACAAATCTCATTATTAAGCTTCGTAAAATTTATATTCCGGAGGGCGAACAAACAACTTTCCCAGACTATCGTGGCCCAGAAAATCCATCACTAGATGAGGACATCACCCAGGCAGAAGTTAGGAATGCTATCCAGAACATCAGACCTGGCTCAGCACCGGGCCCGGATTCCATAACTAACAAGATGCT
Source organism: Haemaphysalis longicornis (assembly GCA_013339765.2). Classification (NCBI taxonomy): domain Eukaryota; kingdom Metazoa; phylum Arthropoda; class Arachnida; order Ixodida; family Ixodidae; genus Haemaphysalis; species Haemaphysalis longicornis. Next base: position 24,566,952 of record CM023455.1, read on the forward strand.
CCGCAATCTGGATGATTCATCTATCGCAGATTTAACAGCTTACTACAATTACTATTGGCGTAAGGGTGAACACCTAAGGAATGGAAATCAGCAAAAATCTCTTTTATCCCGAAGCCAGGCAAGCCCATCGCCTTAGAAAACCTTAGACCGATTTCATTAACGTCCTGTGTTGGCAAAGTGCTCGATCATATCATATTAGCTCGCATTGCTCAACATATAAATTAAACCAATGCGCTGCCGTGTGAAATGGTAGGGTTTCGCCCAAAACTGTCCACTCAAGATATCTTGCTGCAGTTATCGAACGAGGTCATCCAGTCGACTAGCAAGGTAGACACTACAGCACTGCTGGCCTTAGACGTAAAAAAGGCCTTCGACACAGTGACACACGTTGCTATCCTTATTGGCCTGGCATATATTAATCCTGGACACAGAACGTATAACTACGTCAAAGCATTTTTGACGGCGCGTACCGCAACAATACGGATTTGTCACAATGAAGATGACCCATTTAATCTAGCAAACAGAGGCACTCCTCAAGGAGCCGTTATTTCACCCCTCCTCTTCAATCTGGCTCTCCTTCGCCTAGCACACGAATTGAAACAAATTCCAAATCTCCGTTTTAGTTTGTATGCTGACGACATTACGCTCTGGGTCACGGGGGGTAGCGACGCGCACAACGCAAGCACCCTTCAGGCTGGCGCAGACGTGGTCTCAACTGAGGCTAATAAGGCAGGCCTCGTGTGCTCTCCCACGAAATCAGAGCTTCTCATTCTCCCTCCCAAAAAGACAGCCTCTGCAACCTCTAAGTTCGAAATTCTGGTACAAGGTCACCCCGTTCCTCAGGTACCAAAACTCAAGGTGTTAGGCCTCATTATTCAGCAGAATCGAACCAATTTGGAACTCATAAGGCAATTAAGTTCCCAAGTAGACCAGCTGATAGCACTCATCAGAAGGGTGTCCAATCGAAATCGAGGTCTGGGCGAGAAAGACAGACTCAGCCTCGTACAGGCATTTTTCATTAGTAGGCTCGTCTATACCTTGCCCTACATTCGCGCTAGCAAAACGGAGCTAACTAAAATCAACTGCCTCATTCGGAAAGCTTATAGGGCGGCTCTGCAGCTACCTCCGCATGCTTCCACTGCCCGGCTTAATAATCTTGGGGTCTACAATACTGCTGAGGAGCTCATCGAGGCGCACCTCTCCTCACAGCGGGAACGCCTAGAGCGCTCACCACCAGGTCGAGAAATACTTAAGGCGCAGAATATCCCTGTCTCAGACCTGGTGCAGGAAAAATGTTCCATCCCGACAGATGTCCGAGAGCATCTTATCGTTCGGCCTCTGCCCAGGCATATGCATCCGGTTTACAATGCACCACGACGACTCTCAAGGGCTCGAGCCCTCGCCCGACAGCTACCCATCCGGCCCGATATCGTCTACGCAGATGCCGCAGAATACAGCACCGAAATGCCTACGCGGTGGCAGTTATCAACCACCCGCACTCCCCTCCAGTTAATGCAATCACCATCCGCACTGATTCACCTGCTAAGGCGGAAGAGATGGCAATCACTCTGGCTCTTACTTTTCGGCCACAACCTAGAATCATATTCTCAGATTCGAAAATGGCCATTCTAAATTTCGCACGAGGCAATATCTCCTCGGATGCGCTCCAAAGTCTCCAACAAAATCCACCCACTATCTCTGTGGAACTCGCCTGGGCCCCTGACCATGCAGGGCTACAGGGGAATGAGGCGGCACACATTTCGGCCCGAGAGCTTACACACCGGGCCGGCATGAGCCCCTTTCCCCACCACGGCGCCAGGTCCACCAGAGACAAGCTGATCACTTTTAACGATATTACAGAGCCCTACCGTCTCTCCCGTCGTCTCTACCCACCATCGCATACATCTCTTCCACAACATAAAGTGCGAACATGGAGACTCCTTCAAACGGGAGCCTTCCCAACGAGATCCCTTCTCCACCACATTCGCCCGTCAGAATTCCCGTCTCCCGAATGTCCCCTTTGTGGTGCGTATGCATCACTCACCCATTGCATGTGGGAATGCCCTCAAGACCCTTTCCCCCCAATCACCAGCAGCGAGCAGTGGGAGGAGGCGCTGGGAAGCTCCGACCAGGCCACCAAGGAGCTCTTGGTTGAAGGAGCTGCTTTAGTCGCCACCAGCCTGGTGGCCACCCCGTCTCCTTAACCCGTCTGTTCAAATTAAGGTTTTCTCTCTCTCTCTCTCTCTCTCTCTCTCTGCGGGGCTGGGGTGAAGGGAATAAAGGGCATAAAGGAAGCAGGGCGAAAGGGAGGGCAAAAAAGGAAGAGGTAAAAAATAAGGTCACACGGAGTGTTCTATGGGTTGCGTAAAAGTCCAGTCAGTCTCACAGGAGGTCGATGTTCTACTTTGTCTCTGTGACGCCGATGTCGTGTAAATAATCAAACAGTGCATCTAATATATTTCGCTGGGATGGTGGAGATGACCATGGTCTTGGTACCATGACACATGAAACGATGATTATGCCGACGATTACTACGATGATTACGGCCACGGCGACGACAGGAGATGCCAAGAGCCACAGCCCCTAAGGGGCTTCGCCCGTAACATTCGGAAATGTTGGCACGCCATTAATCCACCCACTCATGATGACATTGGTCTTTAGGACACCTGCTACTATCCTGTGCCTTTCCTGGGTGCCTATCTTAAACGACACCTTTGTAAAAGACTTTTCTAACACTACTGTGGATAAGCTTCCGGTCGTCCAACATTTAGGATATATTGTCACGTCTCAAGTGATTGTAGATTTTCTTGGCATTTCCAAATTAACTGACGATTTACAGAATCATTCATTCCCTGGCTTTTAGCTAATTAATGAAAAGTTGTTGAAACATACAAATGATTGTTGTTCTGTACTACTAACTACAATTTTCGAGCCACCATGGTTATATTTGCGCCCCCCGCTGCATGGAAAATCGGGAAGGTGGTTCCTCTGTTCAAAGCTGGAAGTAAATGTGATTCCGCCAATTACAGCCCAATATCACTCATCATCACAAGCCTATCTACGCCCACTGCAGGGCAAAGGCCTCTCCCATTAATCTGGAGTTACCCCGGTCATCTGCTAACTGCGACCAATTTATCCTCGCAAACTTCTTGATCTCATCCGCCCATCTAACTTTCTGCCGCCCCCTGCAGCGCTTGCCTTCTTCTTAATTTCTACTAATATGTCCTTAATCCGCGTTTGTTCCCTGACCCACTGGGCTCTCTTCTTGTCCCTTAATGTTACACCTATCATCTTCCGTTCCATTCCCGCTGAGTCGTTCTCAATATAAGTTGAACCCTCTTGGTGAGCCTCCAAGTTTCTGCCCCGTAGGTAAGTACCGGTAAGATGCAGCTGTCACACACTTTCTTTTTTCAGGGACAATGGTAGGCTGCACTTCAGATGTATGCACTTAAGGATAAGCAAGGCAATGTCATCACAAATAGGGATAAAATAGTCACAGTGGCCGAGGAGTTCTATAGAGATCTGTACAGTAGCCGGGATATACAGGATAATGCCGAACGAGAGAGTAGTTCAGAGGAGATAGACATCCCACCAGTAACGACCGAAGAAGTAAGGAAGGCTTTGAAAGAAATGAAAGGGAGGCAAAGCACCTGGTGAGGATCAGATAACAGCAGACCTCTTGAAGGATGGCGGAGAAATTGTACTTGAAAAACTGACAAACCTGTATACGCAATGCCTAATGACCGCGAGTGTACCGGAATCTTGGAAGAACGCGAACATCATCCTAATCCATAAGAAAGGCGACATGAAGGACTTGAAAAATTACAGGCCGATCAGCTTACTGCCAGTCGTCTACAAGGTATTTACCGAGGTAATCGCTAACCGAATCTCTGCAACCTTAGATTTCAGTCAACCTAAAGAACAAGCAGGGTTCCGTAAAGGTTATTCAACAATGGACCACATTCACACGATCAATCAGGTGATAGAGAAGTACGCTGAGTATACTGAACCCCTATATATAGCCTTCATAGATTATGAGAAAGCATTTGACTCTGTCGAAACCCTAGCAGTCATTCAGGCATTACGGAAGCAGGGGGTAGATGAGCATTATGTAAGAATACTAGAGGATATCTATAATGAGTCTACAGCTACCATCATCCTCCATAGGGAGAGCAGTAAAATACCTATAAGGAAGGGTGTCAGACAAGGAGACACAATCTCTCCGATGTTATTCACAGCATGCTTACAAGAAGTATTCAGAACGTTGGATTGGGAACAGGTGAGAGTAAGGGTTAATGGAGAATACCTCAGTAACCTCAGATTTGCTGATGACCTTGCCTTGCTAAGTAACTCGGGGGACGAATAGCAAAGCATGCTTTCCGCACTGGGCGAATAGAGTAGAACCGTGGGCCTGAAAATTAATATGCAGAAAACTAAAGTAATGATCAATAACCTCGGGACAGCACAGCAGTTTGAGATAGGTGACGAGGCAGTGGATGTGGTAAGCGAATATATCTACTTAGGCCAAGCTGTCACCCCAGATCCCAACCATGAGGCAGAGATAATTATAAGGATCAGAATGGGGTGGGGTGCATATGGCAGTTATTCTCAGATAATGAATAGCAGCCTACCATTGTCGCTGAAGAAGAAAGTGTATGACAGCTGCATCTTACCGGTACTCACCTACGGGGCAGAAACTTGGAGGCTCACTAAGAGGGCTCAACTTAAATTGAGAACGACTCAGCGGGCAATGGAGCGGAAAATGATAGGTGTAACATTAAGGGACAAGAAGAGAGCGGAGTGGGTCAGGGAGCAAACTGGTGTTAAAGACATATTAGTAGAAATTAAGAAGAAGAAATGGACGTGGGCAGGGCATGTAATTCGAAGGCAAGATAACCGCTGGTCATTAAGGGTAACAGAGTGGATCCCTAGAGAAGGCAAGCGTTGCAGGGGGCGGCAGAAAGTTAGATGGGCAGATAAGATCAAGAAGTTTGCGGGGATAAATTGGTCACAGTTGGCACAGGACCGAGGTAATTGGAGAATAATAGAGAGGCCTTTGCCCTGCAGTGGGCGTAGATAGGCTGGTGATGATGATGATGATGATGGTAGGCTGCCATTCATTATCTGAGAATGTCTGCCCTATGCACTCCACCCCATCCTTATCCTTTTAATTGTCTCTGCTTCGTGGTTGGGATCCGGGGCCCCAACCTGGCCTAAGTAGGTATATTCGCTTACCACTTCCACTGCCTCGCCACCTATCTCAAACCGCTGTGCCGTCCCGGGGTTATTGATCATTACTTTGGTTTTCTGCCTATTAATTTTCAGGCCCATGGTTCTACTCTGTTTGTCCATTGCAAAAAGCATGCTTTGCAATTAGTCCCCCGAGTTACTTAGCAAGGCAACGTCATCAGCAAATCTGAGGTTGCTGAGGTATTCTCCATTGCCCTTGCTCCCCCCTGTTCCCAATCCCACGTTCTGAATACTTCTTGTAAACATGCTGTGAGTAACATTGGAGAGATTGTGTCTCCTTGTCTGACGCCCTTTCTTATAGGTATTTTACTGCTGCTCCTTACGAAGGATGATAGTAGCTGTGAACCCATTGTAGATATCCTCTAGTATTCTTACATAATCCTCATCTACCCCCTGGTTACGTAATGCTTTCTCATAATCTATGAAAACTATATATAGGGGTTCCGTATACTCAGCGCACTTCTCTATCACCTGATTGATCGCGTGAATATGGTCCATTGTTGAATAGCCTTTACGGTACCCTTGCTTGTTCTTTAGGTTGACTGAAATCTAAGGTTACAGAAATTCTGTTAGGGATTAACTTGGTAAGTACCTTCTATACGACTGACAGTAAGCTGATCGGCCTGTAATTTTTCAAGTCCTTCATCTCACCTTTCTAATAGATTAGGATGATGTTCGCGTTCTTCCAAGATTCCGGTACACAGGCGGTCATTACGCATTTCGTAAACAGGTTTGCCAGCTTTTCAAGTACAATTTCTCCGCCATCCTTCAAGAGGTCTGCTGTTATCTGATCCTCCTTTGCCCCCTTTCATTTCTTTCAAAGCCTTCCTTAATTCTTCGGTCGTGGTGGGATGTCTATCTCCTCTGAACTACTGTCTCGTTCGACATTATCCTGTATGTCCCGGCTACTGTACAGATGCCTATAGAACTCCTCGGCTACTGTAACTATTTAATCCCTATTTGTGACGCCATTGCCTTGCCACGCCATGACGCCTCTTTACTGCTTTCAGGCTACCTCCGTTCTTTTGAGCGTATTGGATCATCTCCATACTATACTTCCGTATGTCAGCTGTCTTACGCTAATTGATTAACTTCGAAAGCTGCGCTAGTTGTATTCTTTCAGCTGGGGTGGAGATTGTCATGGTTTGCCATTTCCTAATAAGATCTTTCGTCTCCTGGGAAAGTTTTCCAGTATGCTGTCTAGCCATCGTGCCCCTGACTTCTACTGCACACTCCGTGATAATGCATGTAAGGTTATCGGTGGCTACCTGTGTCGTAACCTCTGCTTCCTCGGTAAGAGCTGAATATCGGTTCTGCAGCGCGATCCTGAACTCTTCTACTTTACGCTCATTAATATGCTTCTTTCGTACTAGCTTGTTACGGACCCTCCTCAAATCTAGCCTAATTCGAGATCTTACCATACGGTGGTCACTACACCTTACCCTTCAGAGCACTTCCAAACCCTTCTCGACGCCAGGGTTATCGCATAATATGAAGCCTATTTCATTTTTATGCTCCTCATTCGGGCTCCTCCACGTCCACTTCCGGCTCTCCCGTTTGCAGAAGGTATTCATTACGCGTAGGTTATTCCGTTCTGCGAACTCGACTAGTAGGTCCCCCCTGCTATTTCTACAGCCCCGTCCATAGTTCCCAACTTCCTTGTCTCCAGCCTTATTCTTGCCTACTTTAGCATTGAAGTCCCCCATAACTACGGTATACTGTGTTTTTACTTGAGCCATTGCCGATACCAGATCTTCATAGAAGCGTTCCACTACCTGGTCGTCGTGGCTGGATGTTGGTGCGTAGCCGTGTACCACCTCGAGTTTTTACCTCTTATTGAGCCTAATTACAAGACCTGCTGCCCTTTCGTTAATGCTATAGTATTCTTCTGTTGCCAGCTATGCTTTTATTGACTAGAAATCCCACTCCCAGTTTTCTTCTGTCCGCTAGAACACGGTAACATAGTACGTGTCCATTTTTCAGGACCGTAAAGGCTTCACCTGTCCGTAAGCCCTATGACATCCCATTTAATGCCCTTTAATTGCTCGAACAACACCTCTAGACTTGCTTCACTAGATAAGGTTCTCGTGTTGAACGTTGCCATGTTCAGATTGCAATGGCGGCCTCTCCTGGGTCCAGGTATTCTTATGGCACCCTCTGCTGCGTCACTGGTCAGACCGCCGCCGTGGTCAGTTGCTTCGCATCCACTGGAGGCTGAGGGCCGTGGGTTAATTGGCGTATTCACGGGAGGTTGTGGCCGTTACTACACCAGGGTGGCGAATCCTGCTCTGGTGAGGAGGCCGACCACAGCTAGGAGACCGACATAATCGCAAACAAAGCCACGGCGCGGGGTAAAATGGCACTTATGCCGTGCCATGCCAGCGTAAACCACGCAAGCTGCGCAACAAAATGAGCTTTTTGTATAGATAAAATTAGAAATTCAGCGAAAGTTATATCGCTAGGGTTTTTTCATGTCTGCGAACAAAAGCTCCCGAGGCTGCACGTGGCTTTGAAGCGCGAAACGTCCTATATATAGCGTGAATCGTTGAAAACGAATCTCCACGCGGTCATTAACAACGTCACACACCATCGAATAGCTGATTTGTATCTCCAACTTACGTCTCATCATTTCAATACACATTTTGAGAAGACTAGTTATTAACAGGCCCCATTTTCAAGTTTTAGGACCTAAACGTGACTTGGTCTTCAAGCATGGACGCCTCACGGCTTGGATGTGCATTTTGAGTAGATTACCTCTCAATAAGCCCCATTTTCAAGGTCCGTGAACGTGTGGGCGTGGATGTACAGTCATGGCACATGAAATGTGAACACGGAAATGTGAACCAGGACACGCAATATTGAAAAATACTGTTCGTCGAGGTCCAGTAATGGCACCCTATTGGCTTATTTATAAAGCCACATTTCTCAACTTCGTTTGTGTAACTAAGCCGCGCGTCATTTTGACTGTTATAGAAAGAAATGGCGCTTTTTGTGTTTTCTGGTCACATATTTTCGGGTTCACATTTCATGTATCCATGACTGTACGCGTTTTTTTACGTATGACCACTGTCAACGCTTAAGAGAAAATAAGCCCGCTCATACCTTTCTTCCAAATTCTGCGTCATCGCTATGTCGTGAGCTAAAAAGCTTTACTGGTCATCCCCTTTCACAGGGTGCAATAGCTTATTATTTTTAATTGATACGTTCGTGATTTTCTCGGTACTTGCTGATCTGTATGTTGGCAATTTGTGTCGTAACCCGAGTAATCAGGCAGCACAATGGGTTCAAGCAAAAATATTTTATTTGACCACGTTCAAAATCACGTCGAAGACTTTCCGTTTCAGTGAGCAACTATCAGGCATGTCACAAAACAATCACAACCTACGTTCGGCTCTATATGACGCCCTCAAAGGCATCCGTGTATCAAACAATCGCAAGTTCTTGCGTAACAAGTCTGCATCGATTCCTGTACAAGCTGCGGATTTCAAGGTATCCTATAGAGGGGCTGGCACAACGCTTCTCTTTTTTCCTTCAAAACGCTGGGCAACGGCGGAAGCCGTAATTAACCCCAGTGGGGAACTAAACTCGATGTTTTGCTCTCCCGAGTAGACACCATTTTATTATTCCTGTGGTTTTTGTTGCGATTTTCGTAAAAGGAACTGTCGAATGCTTTTCTGCAACTAAAAGAAAGTCGACCAGTCGTGGCGATATTGCTTTTCTGACGTCACGTGAGGAAGTCAAGTATTCACGGGCTATCAATAACGCGGGAAAGAGGAAAATTTCCCGAGCGCGTTTACAAGTCTTCAGCGACTTGAGCAAGAATACTATTTGGCAGCGATATGTCGTCACCTTCCGAGGAGACGGACTAGACATGCTTATTAACCATGTTATAAAAACGTTTCAGGTGTCCAAAAAGAAGAAATCAGTTTAAGTAGGCCTTCAGCCCCTGTTCTTAAAGGATACAGGGCGAGAAAATACTTGAAAATGATCTCGACAAATGCCGAAGAAGGATGCTCGAATGAGGAATATTCGCACGAGGACCTGACCCCAATTGGAAACTGGCAGCTAATACTTTTTCATAATACCAGGGCACTGCTTAGGCACTGCTTAGAAAGCATTCAAAATTCGACGAACCACTACAGAAGACTATCTAGCTTCATTTCATGAGAATTCAAACAACATCCCGAGATCAAACATTCAAACAACATCCCATGAGCACAACTGAAGCGCAATTTGAACGCGCATGTCTAGTAAAAACGGACCTGTATGCTTTTTACAACATGAAGTGAATGTACAGGTTTTGCATTGACTGTTTTAGTTGCAGTCATTTCTCTTTCCTGTTTCTTCTCTTTTCTTTTTATTTTTTATTGTTTGGTAGCATGTAATATTTTAAAGTTGCCTTTAAATGAAAATTGTGTTTGAATGTCTGAAATATCTTGTTGTAATCCCCCCCTATGTAATGCCCGCAAGGGCCTTAGGGTATCTGAATAAAAAAAAATTGTCTTTGCCTGCAAGGATTTTGAGGCCCTTCCCAGGAACGATGGAGACGGCGTCAAGGAGAACCGTGAGCTTTACAGAAACAGGTGTAGTGCACCACGATCCCACTGGGGTGGTTTTACACGAAAAGGCACAACTTCCGGAAAGCATCGACGGCATCAGCGTGATTAGACCCGCTGTGTCCGTAGAGACTGCACCAAACACTCTTATTTTCCGCTAGAAAGCACGACGCACCGTTTCCCGCACTTGTTTGAATAGCACAGCATCATATGCAAGCGCTTATAAAGTACATCTACATTTTATTGTGTGCTAAACGGCATTTGGCTATCTACGATGTAAAACAAATTACACCCGTAAAGGGAATTATCGCCGTGTATAATCAACAGCCTTACAACCTAGCAAATACACAAGAAAGTACCCCTTTAAAGGGTATTTTGTCGGTTATAACACCCTTTCAAACCCGAAATACAATACGTCCTTTGGTGTAGAGAGGGTGTTGTAAAACCTAAACCACCATCTAGAATGGGGTTATTTTTTTTTTGTCTAAGTTCCAAATGTGTTATTTTAATCTGTTTAACAGTGTAAAAAGAGTTTGCTTTGCAGTTTTTCGTTTGGGGAAAACTGCAAAGCAAATTGATCTGCTGAGCGCGGATTTTAACGAGGGTCTCTCTTTTACTGTACCAATGTCTGTAGCAACAACTGTCGCCAGTACGTCGGCAATGGTTATGCAAAACTATGGTAGGCGAACGTTATACACAATTTCTGAAATTAAGTATACACCGCTATGCTCAGGGAATAGTACTGACGGAAAGCTAGCATCTTTAACATTGGATCCAGGAGTCTCTGCCCATAACGCTTTCAGTTTTTCCCGAAGTATCCAGCGGTCACTTCACGTTCGAAGTATGTAATGTCGACTGTGTTGCAACAATGTAATTTACGGTTGTTTTGAAGTTACCAGCGCCCAACAATGAGTTGTAATGATCTGTATCACAAGCACTTTTTATTCACCGACGGTACTCAATTGACGTATAGCAAACTAGGTCGCTAACTATGAGTTCACCGAAGATTATGTCAGGTAACAATAAGTCATGAAAATTAGCGACACACCAGTCAAGAGTGAATACTACACTTACTACGCTAAGCTAGTACTGTTTCAACAGGGATAATGGACGCTAACAGTCCCCGCATTTTACTTGCCTTGTTTTTTGCCAGAGGCGCATGTTAACAACATTCAGCTGCACAAAAATAGGTGACATCCGCTAAGCGGCCAGCATTCGACGTGGGTGGCAGTGCGAGCTTGTATCACAGTTAAAAGCGACGAGCAACTTATTTAAAAAGTGGACGTTTCTGCTGTTGAAAGTTGTGGTTTGTAGTCCATGTATACGTGCTTTCTGTTTGCATGCTAAGCACACTTATCAGTTGCTAAAGACACATGCTAAAGACACTTATCATGACTCAAAACGCTTGCTTGGGTTTTCAGGAGCGGTTATACATAAACGCACAGAAAACCTGCACTTATCATTTATGGGCGACAAGGAGCTCCTCAATGAGATCGAGTTTCTTGCCATTCCGTGAGCAACCAAGCCGACATGAACATTTATTTCTTCGCCGCTGAGACACGAAGCAGATACACCGATTAGAAATTCTTCGGATTTCTGCTAGTACGGAGTGAATACTTCAAGCGAACAAAACTACGATACATGGCGCCTCTTCAGTGACTGCTGTTTTAAAAGATACTCCTAAATTGTTATGTAATTTCCTTAAACGAATACAGCTACTACAATTAGTGGGCTGATTACAGGAAAGCATGCCTTCATCTTACAGCCTGAAGTTTTCGTTTCGATTCGCCATTTAAAAATCGAGAAAAGTATTTCTGAGGATACACGTATGAAAGTTTGCATTGAGCGCAAGAATGGATTCGGACGAAGTTTTTCTACGAATAATGTTTTTCTCTTCGCAGTAGTTTGCAAGTAAAGAAAGTTTACAACAAACTAGAACTATCGTTGCAAAAAAATAAGAAACCCGGTGAAACCGTACCAGGTCACAGCTCGCTAGCAGCAGGGAAAGCTAGCTGAAGAAAAAGTAAATACGGAGTAAGAGTGACAAAGCAGTTCATGGACACAAAGCTAATCTATCAAGTGTGGCTTGCGACTCGCCAGGAGCCAGCACCTTCAGAACCCTGACCGGAAATGGTCAAGCCGGAAATGCACGCCTTGCTTCTACGACAAATCTTTGTATGCTTGGATTGTGCCGCAACTTTGATCGATTCTGTGCGGGCATCGGCTGCGGAAAAAGGAAAAAAAAAAAGGGGGAGGGGGGGCGAAGGAAGAAGGCGGGAGGTGGAACTTCTTTCATCTGCCGGTGTGAAAAAAATCGGCAGTAGGTTTATGGCACGTATGACAAAAATATGCGCTTTGAACTTGGAATGCCCATTCGCTGTTTAACATACTTTCACAATAACACACAAAATATGCCCCGCGTACAGAATAGCGAGTCCGGCAATATCCAGAAATGAGCGGATGTGAGTCTGTGGTCTGCCGTATGTCTCAAAAGAAAACATCAAGCTGGATTATACGCACCTCCGCCCAAAATATATTCGCAAACTTTACATTTTCCCCACTAAACACAATAAACCTGGTGACCCTAATGCACTTCTTAAATATAAAATGTGCCTTTCCAAATAAAAAACGACAAATAAGCGCAAGTGTTCATCTACTTCTCTGCCCGGCCCGTCCTGGCGCGCTCCCGCTTCCTTTCAAAGTTGTGTACCATGCAGCCCAAGTTTTAGATCTTCTAATGGTCTTCCTGCCTCTCTGTTAACAAAGCCACTACGCAAAGGAGTTGCCTCCGCTTTAGTTCTTTTAATCCCTGAAGCCTCACAATAAGCCTTAACTTCGTCATGATAGCTTTTGAATGCATTATATCTATTGCTAGCTAAATAAAGCTTGAAACAGAGGGCCAGGTGCGGGTCAAGCCCACTCACAATGAGTGTTAACCCACAGGAATGGTGGAAAGAGCATGTGGAGAAGCTAAAAGGTGGAATGGTAGCGGTAATCATCATCACCATCATCATCGTCATCAGCCTGCTTCGGCCCACTGCAGGACGAAGGCCTCTCGAGCCCACAAATCACCCCCGAAGTTCACTAAATACCATAAATACCTCCCGTTTTTCAAGGGGGGCCGAAGTATCACGAGCTCACAAATGCCCCTGTATTCCAGAGAAGCTGAACCAACTGATTCCGTAGTCCTTCTGCAGTTTGATTAGCTTCAATCAACCCACACTGAATATTTCAGTGTATACGCCTCACTCGGTTCTTATAGTTGGTCGGAAACGACGAATGAGGGATAAAATATAGTGCTAGAAATGCCTTCGATGTTCGCAACAAATTTTCAATACACAGTATATTCAAATAAATAATGCCCTTGCCCACGGTCATCTCACCAGGTATTTGCATAGTTTCGAGTTTAGACACATACTTTTTGTGTACAGGCCATGCCGAAACCATTTACTGCGGATTGGCACACCAGCTGCAAAAAGGCATCTCTATTTAAATTTTATCACCACTGATATGAGCCCTGGCGGAAGGAACGGCTCTGAAGTAGAAAAAAATTGAATACCATTCCCACGCTTAAACGAAAACCTTTTCTCAGAAAACATGCATGCATAAATGCGAACACAAGAATTTCAGAACACAAGAACACTTTGCAATGCCCGCTAAATTCAAAGCACAATGGCGCTTTGCAATGGCACGTAAAATGAAGCACTTCGTAAGAAATATTTGTACTGGGGACTATAATTTATGCCATGGCAATGTCAAAAATGCCCCGAAAACCGATACCTCCTACCATGACTAGTCCGGCAGAAACCAATTGTCAGGTATCCCATAGTACTAAATGGCGTTTCACGCCTTTGTATGAGCAATTAGGCACAGGAAAAAAATCAGCAAGAACTTATTACTTGAAGGAGGCGTGAGCCTTGCTTCGCCTCGTAGCTTCTCGCCCTACGGCTTTTCCCAAAAACGTGTAAGTAAATCGGATACCAGCTCTGCCAGAGTCAAAATTTTGGGCGAATGGAACTATTGAGTTTTTGATTTGTAGCGTTTGGTACACAGCAAAATATTTGCAGGTCGTTTTCATAGAAGAAAATATTCCGCTAAAGGTTACTTTATCGTATTGGCCAACCGGGAAAATTCGTGCCTTCTAAGCCATGTCATCAAAAATAGCTTCTTCGGACTCGTCGGGGGGGTGCAATCGAAACGGGAAACGGCGACGGCAGCCCGACCCGTTTTCACATTTGCTCTCAAAGAATAAATTCACGCGATGCACAGGAGCAACATACGCTGGTTGCATTTCCAAGTTCTTACAGAACCCCCGAATTTGCAGCGCAGTTTTTTTACACATTAGTATTTTAACATGTAACACATTTTTCTCACAATAAGCGGTAACAAATACATGAAAATTCTTGCAGCTATACATGCAATGCCACGTTCACACATAGTCCGGGACAAAAACGATGCGTGGCAACATTGTTTTGGCAAATTGGTACGGTAATGCTTTGGTATATACAGACAACAGTAACGAATGACATAACTTAGAGACAAACACAACACAGTCTCGTGTGCAGGGTGAACACAATCATTTGCTGGTCAGTCCGGGAAGCTTAGCATAGCACCACCAGTCTTGTACGGCGTTCACGGATTGCGTTAACCACACACGCCGCGAGTATCCATGGTCACTGCACTCCACAAATTCTGTTTGAAGACTCCTGGAACATCGGCTATCCTGCAGAGCTCCTGCAAGAAAAAGAATGTGAGATTCAACAGGTTAGTTAATAAAAGTGAGCCAAGCATGAAAACTTAATATGAGTGAATATTTTTAGTATGCGAAAGTTCGACGGATTTGGTACTTTCTGTGAAGCAAATAAAAACAAGCATCTTTTTTTTATTTTTGAGCACGAAGCAGCGCTTTAGGAGTCTCCAATTCCATATCACGTTTATGAAAGCAGGAAGAGGGGGGTCAAAACGTTTATCGGAGCCGATATTGCGGACTAGAAACGAAGAGAAATTAAAGGCAAAGGTAAAAAAATCCTCCACCCAAATGTCAAAATAAAAACTAAGAAGTGAACAGCGCGAAACGAAATGCACTTACAACTCAGTTTTTTTCATATGCGAATTAGCTATTACCAAGTTCTTGATTAACACCGGTCGAAACGACACCATATTTCAAGCAAGCCCATTTAGCTCTACATCGACCCCCGTAAAAGAACGCATGAGCTATCAGACCCCCTTATGAAGTTGTTTACAGCTCGCGACCCATGCTCTGAATCAGGGCACAAGATCGAACACTCTACACACCAGCGAGGCTACGTACCCGGAGATATAGATAAACAAAACCAATATTATTATGTTTACAGTTCAAAACTATAAATAACCAACATCACATCCTTTGGGAGTGCCCCCAATACATCAAAATTACAAAAGCATACACGAGAGTGTGGGTGATTTTACCTAGAAGGGAAGAGACGCAACACGACATGATTGACGTCATTGAGGAAGCCGTCAACAGTAGATTGAGCAGAGGTTCTGAACCTCTAAACGCTCCTTACGTTCCCTTCCCCCCTCTCATCTCTCAATAAGATATTTTCAGTTGCCCCGTGCACTTTTTTTTCACCCGAGACGCGTGTTGAAAAGGGCGGATTCCTTTAACAATTTTCAGCTCGAGATTTAGTGTCAAGGGCGGGCACAATACGACCAAGCGCAGCATATTTCAATCGGGCATGAACGGTAAAAAAGCCTATAATAGCCACGTAATAAGCCAATAGTAGGAGAGCGAACTTTGCCACCTCGTGTGATTTGATCCCCGGTAGCAGATTAGGCGGCTGAGCAGTTGTGCTTGGCGTTTTCTATTCGCTACTGACAGTCACATACAATTTCACTACGTGGTACAATAAAACTCCTCGTCCTTGCCCTTTTCTTAACCTCCCTCCCTCTCTCCGCCGCTACGTCAAATTTGAAATGGGTTTCTAGAACTAAGACATGCAATGCTTCCCTAAAATGACGAATAAAAAAATTTACGACTCACTGGCCCACCTCGCAACCACAACAAGATTATTTGCTATATATTGGTGGGATGCTTCCTCAGATCTAGCACCCGTTTTCAAGAAAGCGTTTTCCTTCGAAGAAAGTATTATTTGTGTTTCGCAGAAACGCTTAATATAAACCATTAATATAAATATAATATATAAAGCCATTCGCGAACTGGCAGTGTACTTAAATGGTTGTTGACGATCCAAAACTACGTCTTCATTATGAGCGCGCCTTTTTGGGGTGCTACTAATTAATACAGACCATCCGGATATCTATACCTGTGCCGATTCTGAGCACACCTAATGGTGAAGGCGTCTTACAGCTACGCCTTCCGTCGCTGCTTCGAAGTAGTTTCGTGAGGAGTCATTCAACGCCACAAGTATGTTATCTCCAAAGTCAAAGACATGTTGGTTTTAAATCAAGCTCTGAAACGTATGCAAGCCTACAAGATAAACAAAGTGGGAAAGACAGATGTACGGAAATAGACTATTCATTGAACCATTCGCGAACTGCAGAAATTCTTCTCTCGCAGTTCAGGAAAAACAAGCCTGTAACGTGGATTTCAAAAATTAGCTATTGCATAGTCTTATTGAATCGAATCTCTGTACGCCGCAGGCTGAAATCATTGCAAACATTTTGCAGGACCTTTTACTTTGCGGCAGAGTTTTATTTATGATGTACACCTTTTGTCAAAATTTTGTGGGCCAATTTTAAGCCTTCTTGACCACAAAGAATTGAAAGAATCGGCTTTGCCTTTAAATATGGCAAAATTATTTTATGACAGCAAGGAAAGAGAAGTGTTTTCTCTAGCTTTCCTGCATAAAAAAATCACGCCATATCCACGGAATGAATGATGATAAGTGGGACGAAGCTCGAGAGGGGGAGATCATCGGTAACCGTAACTCTCCCGTGAAAGTTCGCCCATTACATCATTAAGAAAGACGTAAGACTGTGTGCGTACATTGTACAAATCAGCTTTTATTTTGTTCTTTTATTTTGTTCTCGTTCGTTTGTTGTTTCGTTTCTTCGTTTGTTCTTATCATTTCGTCGTTGTCATGACTGGATTGCGAGGTCCCTTCATTACGACGGCTTTATGATCTGTGAAATGAAGCGAGAGAGGTTCTTGTACTGGCTGCAATGGGAAGTTTGCAAACACTAAGTCTATACACGTTCCTCGGATCGTGGTAGGGTTCATATGGATACATCTGAGTGCGTATTTGAAGAAAGAACTTTTATTTAGGGCGAACTTGTTGCCCGAACAAGACGAGAGGAAACGAGCAAAGGTCCTTGCGTCTCGTTCGATCTCCGAGAACGACTGCCTGCGTTCGTGGCGTGATCTCTTGCGTGATCTCCCCCTCGCAGTGCACGTGCGCTCGCGCCTTCCGTTGGCGAACACAGACAAGCTCGCGCTCCCGGTGCCGAGTTTGCGCTGCCGGTTGCAGCCGGTTCTTGCGCGTGCAACGCGGCCCACTTTGCGACATCTCCGAAAGCATGCGGCGGTCACGTACCACGAGACACAAGGGATGGACAGACCCATGGCTTTAGGAGCTTCGCCCCTAAAAGTTTCAGCCTCGCTCGGGACGCAAGCTTGTACATGGAAAATTTTCGTCGGTCTGTATGTATGTCTGTCTGTCTGCCTGTCACTCGATTCAGCCAGCCGGCCAAAGTGAACCAGAAGCTGCGCAATAGCCTTGTATACCCACAGCCAAATCTAAACGTCTAAGTCCGGCGGCAACGTTCACACTTGTCGACATTGTTGAACAATAACAAGACATTACGCAAATATAAAGCAGCAAATCAAGTGATATTTGCACTGGTCCTTTATGAAAAAATTTTTGAATGCTTGGTTTTTGCGATAGCAACTGAAATACTTCCGTCAACTACACGAAGCTGTTGCCTGCTGTTGCCAGCGCTACTGGCGGCATCTAAGAAATCGAACAGCAACAGTAATGAAAGGTTCCACTAGATAGGTTCCACGTCCCACTTTGAAAGCACGTGGAGTAGGGCAACGTGGTTCTATAAACGTTGCAGTAGGGTACCTTGATTCACGCGCGTCTCCGCCGTACGGCAGCGCTGCCATCGAGGCACCCTCATTGGAGCAGTGGAACGGTGGTTAATTTAAATTGACTTGAGCGAACATCTAGCGTGTTATCTTAAGGAGGAACGATACAGGAGAGGAACAGCATGAGAGGTGAGCGGGAAACAGAAGGGAGGCATTTACTTGGCTGGGGCGCCAGTCGAGTGTTGTCAATTGTTTCCGTGCCGGTTTGCCGGCCGCGCTTTCTTGAAACAGTTTTCATATCTTCGCGACCCTATCCGGTTGCGAAAAACTGTTAAACTATGCCAGAATAGTTTAAGTGCACTTAACCCCACAACCTTCCGTCATCGATCTCAGCATTATAAAAGCAAAGGAAACCTTTGGCTACTTTTGTGGCAGGTGTTTATTTAGTCACGGCGCGTATATAGCGTCTTCCGAGTGAGTAAATTTTCTCTTGAGTGGCGCATGCAGAATCGTTTTGTAATTATCTACATCCAAGCACACGCTTTTGCGGATATGTTTGAAGCCCGCTGGCGAGGAATGACGCGACTACCGGAGCAGGAGCCTCCGCACATATTGCGGGCCTTATTCCATCGCGTATACCTTTTAAACCAATCTCCGAAACATTTGCGAGGAACAGAAAGATAGAAACTGCGACATGCCCTACGCTGTGCGCTGAACCAGCTCGATCGTGTAGGCAAACCAGACTACGCTGGCTGACTCCAAAGCCTTCGGCGCTTTCACAAATGGAAGAACATTGTAACAACAAAAAAATGGCTGCGGCTTGGCTCAGCTAACCTTGTATATGCAAAGCAAAAGCTTGACTTAGTCTAGTTGAGTCTTGGTTTCGCTTGGTTAACCTTTGATTTAGCTGTATTGCCGACCAAGTCTCAAAGCCGTTCGGTTCCGCGCAACGCTCACAGGAGGAAGCCGGGCGAACGCGGCTTTCGCCGGGGCGAATGCGGCGAACGCGCCGTTCATTCATGGCGAACGCACCGTTCCTCTTCGCCGAGCGCAAGACGAGTCACGTTGCCCGAAACGACCCAGCACCGCATGCATGAGAGGCTGTGGGGGTGGTTGGCTGCCTCAGCCTTCGCGGCGGCGGCGACCGCTGTTGGCGCCCGCAGGCGCCGATAGGGGGCCCGGCAAATCACGCAATGAGCTTCAAGGGGCGTGTCGCCGGGGGGGGTGTGTCTCCGGTCAAAAGGTCATTTGCGCATCCCCCACGAAAACCACTCGACGAAGGCAGTAAAGCTGTGCTTTAAAAATGAAGGAAGCTCACACTAACGCGTAAGACTTGAAGGTGACCTGCCACGGTGGCTCAGTGGCTAAGGCGTTGCGCTGCTGAGCACGAGGTCGCGGGTTCGATTCCCGGCCACGGCGGCCGCTTTTCCGATGGAGGCGAAAAGCAAAAACGCCCGTGTGTACAGATTTCGGCGCACGTTAAAGATCCCAAGGTGGTCAAAATTGATCCGTAGCCCTCCACTACGCCGCGCCTCAAGCGCTGGACACATGTACGACTAGAGCACGCGATTCGCATGCGACTGATCGTTACGATTGATCGTTAGGACCCGTTTTGGCGTCGATCGATGGTCGGAGGAGGCTCACGACGTGCGACTGGCAAGCCAGATGCAGTCGTGCCATCGTTGAGATCGTCGTGAGGCCACAGCCAATGAGAGCCCGCTGAGCCCGCAACCGGCTTGCGTTGCTCGGGCGCTCCGGCCGGCTCGGGTGATGGGAACTTTAGGCTTAGCATCCTGGCGTATATTTGATCGCCGCTATCTGTGCAGCTGCGAATGACAATCCGTAACACAACTTCTCACCACACTATCATTCCTTTTCTGGCATGTGGGACTTTATTTAAGCTATAACTGCACACTCACTACCATTCCCTCTGCGAATGCCCCGCAGACCCGTACCCCCCCGTTCCCTCCCCTCACCACTGGGAGCAGATGTTGCGTGACCCGGGGGAGTCAGGCCAAGCCCTGACCACCTCCCGGGCCCTGGCGGTCGCGGCGGCCCTGTGGGCCTCCTCCACCCCAACACCTGATCCCGATGGACGAAAAAACGTATTCCTTCCTTCCTTCCTTCCTTCCTTCCTTCCTTCCTTCCTTCCTTCCGTTTGAGCGATCGGTGACCAAGACAGCTGCGTGGCCTGTTTCGATGCTTCCGCGCAGGTATTGCCATCTCTCGGCCGGTCGGCGCACCGCGCGCCGCACGCCGCGGCGACCGGTCAGCGTAGGCTTGCATCGCGGCAGATATCTGACCGCCGCTTTTAAAATAAGCCCTGACAACAATCCCTAGCACAATTTTTCACCACACTAACACCTACTTTCTCGCATGTGGAACTTCATTTTAACGATCAGATTGATTCAGAAGAGCAGCGACAAGCGGTTGCTACCGTGGTCTGCGCCGGTTCGAGCCGCTGAGTGTGCCGAGCTGGCAGGCGCGGCCGGCGTGTGCGCGGACTGTTTCCGAAGGCAGAAAACGCTTCACGATTGCCTGCTTTATCCATTTCTTGCGAACAAACGCGCGGAATCTACAATCAGCTCAGCGATCGTCCTAGTTGACCATTGAGCAAAAACAGTGGGCGGAGCGACGCCGACGACACATCCGATGCGCGCATCGGGTTATGTGTCTCAAATTCAAGCGTACGACTAGTCGTGGCGGCAGTCGTAACGATCAGTCGCATGCGAATCGCGTGTACCAATCGTACATGTGTCCAGCGCTTCAATCAAAAACTGAAGGTAGCGAAGCTGTACGCAACCTTCACGCCACCAAAAGCTAAAGGATTCTTTAACAAGAAGTTTATATAGCTTAAAGATTCCCGAACCACTAAACCTGGACGCGTATACTTCTTACCAACATTTTTGAGCAAAAAGAAAACTTTTGGCATATTTGAGGCAGAACGTGAATTCACGAGTGGTACTCGACGTGTTCTCACATTTGAAAATAAATGTGTGCTTGATAGTTGCGACAGCAAATAAAAATATGAGGTTTGAAAACAATATTTCTACCTAAAAATGCAAAAAACAGCTCGCTCGCTCGCGCCCAGACCTCGTGGAAGTATTCCCAGCTCAAAAGTAATGAAAGGTTCCAGTACATGGAGCGAGCATTGGAAACGGGAAAAAATTGAATTGCCTTCAGTAAACCCCTGAGTGTTTATTGTGGGAAAATCAAAAGGGAGTGGAAGAGCATGCGAAGTTGCTAGGGGAGAGCAGAGGGGCATTTACGTCGCAGAGGTGGCAGAACACTCTCGTCTTCCGGAAAGATTTGCAACGAAGCGAACAGATTCGCGGCCAACTTCTTGTTTTAACTGAAAGATCACGTGTTTCGGCAGGAGCCTCTTTTAGAGGGCGAGGGTAGGGAAAATGTACGAGGCTGTTAATTATGCGATATGTACCAATAAAAAGTACTGATAAGTCTTTTTTTTTTGTTCGCAAGCTACCCAGTAAGCTTACGTGCCTTCGTTGTCTGCTCTTACTGTGGCAACTAGCCAGTTTACCATGACCCCCCCCCCCACACACACACACAACAAAAACAAGACTATCGCAAGGTCGTTTAAGGTCCTCTGATGACATCCCAGTGTTTTTTTTTTAGATGCGACGCTGAGAGGAGCATCTCTTGCCGGCGGCCCTGTCCTTCCTGCGTCGTTGTCGTCCGCGTCCGCACAGCTGCGTCTCTCCTCCGCTCACCCCCTCTCCTCTCGCCGTGATAGCGTGCCCTCTCCCCCAACATCTGTGGCGCGTGCGGTACGGCGCGCTCTCTCACTCCGCCGGTGGGCGGCGCTGTGCGCATGTGCAGCGCCCTCTCTCTCCGCGGTCTCCTCTCCTTCGGCCGCGCTGCGCATACAAGGAGGGCCGCGCTCCGGCCGGTCTCTCAGTCGACGGTCGTCCGCGCTACGCTTGCTCTCTCTCTCTCTCTTTCTCTCTCTCTCTCTCTCTCTCTCTCTCTCATTGCTCACGCAATTCGAGTAATCGACCCAACGGAAACGCACAATGGAACCCCCTTCAGCGTCGCATCACACCAGGGTTCCCGCGAGGGGAGGTGGGCGTAATTTTTTATTTTGGAAATGATTCCTTCTTTACAGTAATTATTTCACTTGGATGGATGTTGTTTTTAAGTTTTCGCTTTTGGCATTAGGAAGGCATCACGATTTTTTTTCAGTTTAAAATGATTTCTCTTTATACTGTTTCCTCTGACTTCTTTGTTTCCTTTACTTTGTTCATGCCCTCGCTCTTGCTCTTTGTTTGGGGGTGGTAGATACGACTCCCTCCAAAATAATATCCTAAGTGCACCACCGGCATCTATATCAAAGGGCGCTCACTTTTCGGATTGATAAGTTTAAGTAAAGGTGCACTTTCAGGGTGAGAGTTGTGCTTGAATCGAGTTAAGGCGCCGAAATGTTAAGAGGTGCTTAAAAAATGGAATGATTTGTCACTCACTCACTCACTCACCCACTCACCCACCCACCTACCTATTCACCCACTAACTCACCCACTCGCTCACTCACTCCCTCACTCATTCACCCACCCACCCACCCATTCACGCACCATTCACTCACTCACTCACTCACTCACTCACTCACTCACTCACTCACTCACTCACTCACTCACTCACTCACTCACTCACTCACTCACTCACTCACTCACTCGCTAGCTTACTCACTCGCTCACTCCCTCACTCTTTTCCTACGTTCGTTCACACTCGACGCGTATGTGCACACATGCGCGCTGCCACTCCGGGCGACGGCGCCGCGCGCACCGCCCGACCGCAGCCCCGAAATTACCCCATTGCGACCCCGGCCGCCCTCGTAATGGGCGCTCGTAGAGAGGGCATAAACTGGTCGCTAATCGCTTCGCGCTGGCGCAACGGAGACAATCACGGACACTCCGTCGTCGTCTATTGCGCATCACAGCCGGAAGCTGCACCGGAAACGGGGGAGGGGGAACACCACGCGGGGGAAACAAGGAGAACAAAACAAAGCAGCAGAAGCTCCGAGGCAGGCCGGCGAGATTCACGACTGGTCAGCAACACGGCGGGCGCAAGTACGGAAACATTAGCGCTAGGCAACGCCACCGTGTTGAACAGGCCTGCGAGCTGCGTCCCACGCAGCGGTCGTACACACGCTGCGACATAAGAGAGTTTTAGTATAGCGTTTTAGCTGTGGCGTTAACGTTTGCGCGCCGCAATCGCAAACGGATAGCGCCTCGTTACGGGACGGTTAGCGTGTCCGCTAACGCTATGGGCGCGCTAAAGTGGTGTTTTCCGCTATACTAAAACTCTCTATAGGCTCTCTATAAGAGAGCCTATAGAGAGCATATTAGGCTCTCTATAAGAGAGCCTAAAACTCTCTATAAGACAGTTCGCGCTGCAGGCGCCCAGTTCGTGAGGTCGGTCGCCGCGCGTTCTAACTTCTAGCGCGTGCTGAGGCGCCCCACTTTGGGAGACATGTGAAAGCTTGAGGACAAAATGATCCGGGGCTATCAGTCATGCTCTAGGAAGACGACGATATCGACATGACGATGACGATGAGTATGCATATGACAATGACTACTACTAGCACAGTGCAAAGCAATGACGGAGCTTGTAAATAAACAATCTCAGACTTGTACAAATGCGTGGTTATGTGTCATTCAGTGCTCACGTATGAAGAAATCTATGGTCCAATCCTTGGGCGACTTAGCGCAAGCTTCGCCAGTTTTTTTGCTTCGTCTATCGATCGTCCTGTGTGCACCCTTCTTCGTCCCAGTTTTTTTATTTTCTTTTTCGCCGAAATACTCGCCCACTACAGGAACGAGCGTCGCAAATACCCATTCCCCCACCCGAACCTCCCTCGCGATGAAGCTACTACCTTCCGGCGCCTACAGACAAACTCCTACCCACATAACACCCTGCTACATGC
This sequence comes from Haemaphysalis longicornis, assembly GCA_013339765.2. Taxonomy (NCBI): domain Eukaryota; kingdom Metazoa; phylum Arthropoda; class Arachnida; order Ixodida; family Ixodidae; genus Haemaphysalis; species Haemaphysalis longicornis. The sequence continues at coordinate 24,590,728 of CM023455.1, forward strand.
CATGTATCCCACCCAATACCCTGCCACATGCAACTCCTGCCCCCACCCAGACACCCTGTACCACATTGTATGGGAGTGCCAGCAATCCCCTTCCCTCTCCCCTAACCCCAACCCTACTTATGAGCAGTGGGTGGAGCTGCTGACCAGCTCCGACCTTCCACACCAGCGACGATTGGTGGAGAGGGCACGGATGGCCAGCATAGCCCAAGGCATCCCGGACTAAGGAAGCCTCCCACCGGGCGGGTGCCCTAACATCAGCACCTGGTCTCCAATAAAGTTTATTCATCATCATCATTTCTTTTTCGCTACTGAGTTGTATTGCAGTAATCACCAGCTTGTCCCACTTTCACCTTTAACAACGAAGTTGCGTTCGCCTGACACCAGCTTCTCGCTGGCGCTTTCTCTGAATGAGTCCTCCCAACGCCGCCCATTCGGGGACGTGCGTGGTCATCGCGCGGGGGGCGTCGGAGGGAGCGTGGGAAACGGGGTTAGCGGGCAGCGCCCGAGTGTCGCGCGACCGGTGGCCCGTGAAGATGCGCCCTCGCGACCCGCCGAGCGTGACGGTGGGCGTTGGTGCGCCGCGTGTAATTGCCCCTCCGCGAGATTGTTGCGGCCGCTCCTGACGGCGCTCCCCCGGAGATCGTCTGTCACGGGGCGATCTGCAGTGCACGAAGCTGGAGCCGCGCGCCCGAGTCCCGGAATGCTGTATAAGTCGGAAGCGCTGTGGGAAGGACGGACTGGGGAGGACACGTGCACGTGACGCGCGCTTTCCAGTCCACCTTTGCGTTATACCCAGCGCAATCCTACAATCGATGCTGAATTAACTATAGGCCGACAAAAAGTCGGAGGCGGATATTCCAGTTCTGGCATAAGCTGCTGTGCGACAGCAAAGAATAGAATATAGTCGCTTGCTTTTAGCATTTGCCGAGCTTAATCGATGTGCTTTGACGGACTTGAAAGTCCATCTTTGGGATGGTGGTTGGTGGAAACCATTATTGAGCTATTCAGTGAGAGTGGTCCCTCCGTCCAGGGATCCATTAGACCACCGGGCAGTTTCTGCTCTCGACGTAAAAGAAGCTGGACTCTAATTAGTTATCCGCTGGTCTTTAGGTTGTCGCACAACTCAGAGAGAGGGAGGAGGGGGAGAATAAATAAATAAATAAATAAATTAATTAATTAATGTTAACGTTTTTTGCGCACCCCATATGGTGCCTGGTTGACAGCAATATTGGCATTTGGCAGAGTATCGCTCCAAGAACATAGTTTACCGCCAGGTTGGGTGAGGGAAAGTGTTGGCTTGAAGGAGGCGCGAGGTTGTTTCGTCATCTCTGGGACGGTTTGGATAGGGGCTACGGTAATATTTCCCTGTCAATCTATATTACCCTGCATGTTGTGTAGAATAGAGTTCCCCACACGTGAGACGCGAGTTTTGGAAGAATCGCTGTGAGTGCAGCACTTGCCATCGGCATGACCTTACAGCAGTGTTGTACGGAACGGCGTTCCAAGGAACGGCGTTCCTGGAAGTAGTTTCTTTTTGGAGGAATGGAGTAACGACACCGTTCCAGTAAGGGTCGGTGGAACTGTAACGCTAACTCGTTAGGTTTCTGAAGGAACGGCAGGAACGGCGTTCCTTCTGCAAACGTTACATCGCTACGGTTTGCCTGTTTTTTAATGCCGAGGCTCGAGTACAAAAATCCACAAGTCCCTACTGTGTTTCTCATCCTATAAGCTGGCCAATTTTCCCACCCTTCAGCAGAACGGGCTTCCTCGAAGGTCAAACACAGAAGAATAACCACGCAGCGGGCCGCAGCTTGTGCTTGCTTTCATGCCGGTCGAGCTTACGCGGCGTTCGACGGGTGAAAAGCGCAGCGGCGAGGATGATTTTCACCTTTCATCGTTTGTCTGGGGAGGCCAGGATGCGCGTCTGGCCGATAGAGCTGTTCCCTGCCTGGGAAAGATTGCCTAAGTCCGAGGGGCGCTGCAGGTACCTTGGGAAACCTCCGTATCAGTATATTGAACGGGGTAATTACCGCAGTAGTGCGCGCGAGGCGTGGGTGCGTTGTTGTCGGGTGAGTTGCGCTCGCTCTGAGGTCATTCAAAGGCTTACCGACTATCAATAGAGTTGAGCGCGCCACAGTGTCTTGGGATGCTATACTGCGCGAAGTTACAGAGTACGCGCGCACTTCCTCACGCCGAGATATGTCGCCGATCTTGCGGAAATCGGTCCACGGGAGTGCCAGGTCCTTTTGTATTGAACGCAACGTGTTCACAAAGGACAGTAATTTCGTCATTGTTGGGCCTGATTTCGTAGCGCGCCGTATGGAAAATAGGTGAGAGAGGCCACCCGAAGGTCGACGGCCAGCGTTCAATGTTGCTTATCGAAGAGCGTTTCTGACAATCCTCGCCACACGTTCTTGCAAATTTTTTTATCTCGCGCGTGCGTAATGATATGCCCGTCTGTATTTATGTGTGTTTCTGGGTTGAATTATAGTTAGTTGCAAGTGTGCACCGGTCCTTGTGTACTTCTCTCTATGTGTCTTCGTTAGCTCAGCTTACACCTTTTGATAATGTGCACCAATTCGCCGAACAACAAGGCCGTCTAAAGTACTTACTTGCCTGGTCTTTTGATGTGAATGTCCCCTAAAATAGAGATACACTTTTTCTTTAAAGGGTAATTTCGTTTTGTTTTAAAACAGTCGAAGGTTACAGATCTTCTGGGCGCATTTACGTGGCTATCTTGCAATCCTGCGAGTTTTTTAATTGCTACCGCTATCATTATCGAAAGGCATTTTTTCGCCATGTGGCCCCGCATGGCCATAGCGAATGTCACTTATAGCTAATCTCATTCGGGTTGAATGATATTTAAGACCTGTGTATTGTTCCTTTCGACGCGGGTTCTTATGCAAGATATTATGTCCTGCGCTAACTTTCTATTTGCACATCTGAAGCGCAGTAACTGTACTGCGTATTTGTACTACCGAAGTGGAAAGTGCCATACGTGTTGCACCTATAATATACGTACACCAAAGTCGCAATTAGTCCTGTCTGTAGTTTGTCTGGTGCTCCCTGAAAAAAGTTCGTGTAGGAGCGTTTCTACGGATTTTGTTTGCCTCCAGATAATCTTCTGCCGGCGGTGTTCATATTCGTATGATATACGTAGTTAGATGTGAGTTTTAAATTTCTCACTTTATTCGCCTCATGATTATCCGACACCATATTATTAATTTTAAAAAGTACCGTCAATGTAACGACACGTTTCCATGCTCGAAGTGTAACTGGAACGCGTTCCTTTCGCAATAAAGGAACTTGTAACGGGAACTCGTTTCAAAATTGGTAAGGAACGAGGAACGAGCTTTGTTCCTGTTTTAGAGGAACGTGTACAGCACTGCCTTACCGACCTACTAGTTGCTTCTCCTGCTTTCCTTCCTTTCGCATCTTAATATTTCAAGTTTTTTTTCTCGCTTTTATTATATACGTCTAGCCCCTCGTTTACAATAAATTAGTTTCCAGAGTTATTCACGTTAAGTGTGCGTTTTCTTCTGTCAATTTCGTTTCTATGTCTACACCCGATCGCAATTCTTCAATCTATATACCGTTCCAACGAGGGCGCCGCCATCTTGCGGGCGCAGCGCCCTCTGGTAGCTGGATGATTTGCTGGCTCGGGCGTTTGCTCCGCAACGTATGGGCGCCAGCGGCATCTCGGCGCAGTTTTCGTTGTTGCTCGTTGTACGTTCTTTTGCGTAATATACTTTAAATGGGAAAGTTGTTGCACAGGACCAGTTTAAGGGATCTGGCTAGAATTAGCGGCTTTTTCGGCCGCGGTAGAGCTCAAATTCGCCTCGAGGTAACGGGGTGCACGGAGGGTAAACGATGCCGTGTCGAACGTATGTTTGCAATACTTCGTCATAAGTTTTTTTTTGTTTGTTTGTGTGTGTGCCTGGGATCACGTATAGTGAATACTTTGATCGCTGTAGCGGAAAAAGAAATTGACGTTTGTTAGAACGCTTTAACCACGATAAGCTCTGCGCCCATGGGCAACAAGCAGAAGCGCGTGTCATTGTAACAGACTTCTGGCGTCATATTACTGTAGGGTGTAATACAGGTAGTTTTGGGTAAATATAGTAATTATTTGTCATATTATATAGTTTGTACCAAATATTACCGATATATCAACACCTCACCATCAACCACCACTGCCGCCAACTATAAACTAGAATTTCAAGATGCTCTGCAGCACAATTTAGCCATGCAACTAATGTAAAACATATGCCAAATAAATAAAACAGCTCCTGGAGAGCGTTATATAAAAGGACTTATTAAGTAGGTGCACAGAAGGAGCTGAGCAGAAGGAAATTGCCAAAAATCTTGTGTGCTCTAAAGTGCGCAACTCGAGAGGTCTGGCTCACTTATTGGCAACATCTCATTAAAATGATGCACAAATTAGTGGCAAACAGCGTAGTCAAAGCAAAGGAGCAGCCGCAGCAGGCGCGCCGTGATCGGCGCGCACACTCCAGAGAGGGGGAAAGGCGGCCCGCGCGCTGCGACCGCTCAGTGCCAGAGTAAGTTTCCCCCTCGCCCGATGGCACCAACTAAGTAGCTCGACACCAAACGCTTTTCAGGTTACTCGGAACGTATTTTCCTATGGGGAAAACATGTGACAGGTACTCAAAATTATTTTTTCTTTACAGCGAAGCTATGTATGACTGCGGTCCCGGGGTCTCGCCCCGGCGGCAGCAATTTAACCAGCGGTGTCTGCTAGCAGTACGAAAAGGAAAAAAAAAAACCCTAAAAAATAACAAGGCGTCCGCACCTCGATATTGTGATGTAAAATGGCTTATAGCGCCCCCAGAAAAGTGTCTTTCCAGCAAGTGTTTGGGCGAGAAGCCCACTTTAGTCAAAGCTTTGTTTCTGTAAGCTGGTTTTTCCACATATCGTGTTGCGCAGTGAAGCACGGCCACCCGCAAAGGGAGAATAGTGAAGCCCCACTTTGCCGTCCTTTCCAACATCGCTGCCTCTTTCTCAAGTCATGTGAACACCTCGTCACGCCAACGCCACCTAGAGGAAATTCTTTCCAGTCTAGGTGGCGTTGGTCACGCGCGGCGTCTCTCTCTCCCATGCCGCGCGCTCTCCGGCGCCTACCTGTGCGGCGCACTCGAGGCGTCTTCGTCTATACCCGCAAATAGTGTGCGTCCTTAGTCTGTGACGTAGAGATGCGCCACTGTCCACGTAATTCAACATAGCAAATCCACAATATAGCTAAACCACAGCATAGCAATCCCACCAGAGCGCCAACCTTGCTGGACGTCCCTCTTCACAACCCGCCGCGGTGGCTCAGTGGCTAAGGCGTTGTGCTGCTGAGCACGAGGTCAGGGTTCGATTCCCGGCCGCGGCGGCCGCTTTCTGGTGGAGGCGAAAAGCAAAAACGCCCGCGTGTTCGAGATTTCGGCGCACGTTAAATATCCCCAGGTGGTCAAAATTAATTCGGAGCCCTCCACTGCGGCGCGCCTCATCGCCTGCGTTGCGTCGGCGCGTTAAACCCCACAATCAATCAATTCCCTCTCCACGGGGTGGAAGGACTCTGACCCCCTTTTTGGCTGTAATTTCTGGAGCGAAAATAAAACTGATTGATTGATTGACTGACTGACTGATTTATTTATTTATTGACTGATGTTTTTTTTTCATGCCCAGTAGGCAGGCAGTAACCAGACGATTGCTGTTGAACTATGTTTACCGTGAGCAATATTCTGTCGGTAGAAATCGTATTTCTTTGCCCTCAGGCACATCAGTTTATTTTTCCTATGCGAGACAGCCAGATAACCCTGCGTGTGGCTGAGATGTCCCTCTTCTCAATTTTATTATCTCAAATTTATTCCCTTTGTCTCTCCTCGCCTCAATTCACAGCGTATCCGTGGGTAATGCGCTGTCTTTCTGAGTGTGAGCACGCCAGTTAGATTCTCAGCCGCGCCCGGCATGTTCTGTATTCAGGCAAAAAAAAAAAAAAGCACCAGCGCGTGTGAGCTTTCAGTGCCTGGTGAAAATATCCAGGTACCTCTATTGATTTTAAGCCCTTCCACTACATTGTGCTTCATGGCTCAGGTGCTGATTCTGCGCTTCATTTCGCAAGTGAACTTGAGACACTTCCTAAAGCTTTCTTCTCAAATGCCTCGTCGTGCTAGCTTTCTCTCAGGAAAGCCCTTGCGCGACTAGCCTCATTCCCAGCCGGAATGCGGGTGCACGCGTACCACTATCGCAACACGCTGACGGGGCCCTGGCCCATTCTGCCTTCTGAAAAAGTGTTAGAAATAACACAGCAAGTAGAAATTTTATATTTTTTGTCCGCATTAACAGGCTATTGCACACCGGATGTTAAATCCTTGTGACGCGAGCGAAGATTGAACCCCGTGTCACAAACAAAGCTGAACATTTTCCAGTTTACGTGACTTAGAGGATCTAACCCCGAATAAATGGTTCAACGTCCGGTAGCCTATTCAATAAATTTGCAAGCTGCTGCCTTAGCGGGTTTGAACGGCGAGGGATCTCTCAAGTTTGGGGGACGAGACACGGCCGCTCGTATCTTCTTTGCTGAGTCTTCTGTACCTTCGCGACTGACCAATTACGGGGACAATATTTACCAAACGCCGTCAGAAAATATGCCTATTATACCTGGTTCGACACTCTGGAGGCAGTGCGTCCTTTGAGGCTAAAGTTAAGCCATTCATAAGCGAATGGATTGCATCAGAAACGGCACAGCACGCCCGAATGGGTGGGTGATGATTGCAGCTGGTTGTTTGGCGCATTTCGTTTTTTTTTTTTCCTTTTTTTGTAGTGACGGAGACAACGTATTCTCGGAAGCCAGCGAGTTAACTTATCACTGAAGCGTCGGGATAATCTGCAGATGCATGGGCAACTCATCCTCGCAGGTGTGACGCTATTCGCGGGCTCGGCATTCGTTGCTCCACGATGAGCGTTGACTAATCACACATAATGGCGACCTTCACGCACTGCAAAATCAATCACACCCTTATGGGGAATTTTCACTCTCAATAACTATTCTCGTACATAGTTGCAAAAACACAAGAAAACGCCTGTTCAAATATGAATTCAATATCACCGTTATAAAGCCCGTTTAAAGGGTGTCTTCTCATTTATAATAACCATAAAACACAGTTTAAAGCGTCTCTTATGCTATGTTCAGACTACCGACTCAAAAGCCATAACGTGATCTATGGACGTAAAAAAACAGCGTGTCACGCAGTTCAGTTGGCTGAGACGTTAAATGATGCCATTTTTTTAAGTTACTACGACAGTTGAAGCAACAGTCTGAACCCGGCTTTATTTTGTTTTTGATAGTTACAGAAAGCGAAAAATCCCCAAAGGTCTGAATAACTTGACAGTGCAGTCTCTGATGCAATGGTGACAAATGGTTCCTTGCGACAAAAAATACCGGCCGTGAGGCCCTCGCCGGCCAAGAGTGATGCAAGGGAGATTGAAAAACAACTCTCGTAAACATAAAACTGGAGCATACGGCTTGGGTCAAGGACACGGCCTTCACTCTAGCATGTATACGTGCACACGCCAGTTCGCTCCGAAACAGTTGTTGCCCACACAAGAAGAAACGGAATCCCATTGAACAGTCGTTGCCAGAATCATTTTCCCGCCTTTTTACGACCTGATGGGAGGGGTCTCAATGCCACACATATGGCCACTTCCACAGCACCCATCGACCCCTTTCTTGAAACGGAAGCACGCGAGTGCGCAGAAAAGTTATAAAAAGTGGCTTCGTTCTAACGGGATGACAGACAACGAAGTGAGATTTGTTTGATGAAAATAACCAGAAACTACCGCTAGCCGCAAAAGTTAGGGTTAGGCGACGCGCGCTAGCTCCCCTGCCATGCCGCAGCTAAGCCTAAAGTTTCGGTTGGGGACCCGGGACGCATAAGCGCGCGCCAACCGCAGGCCGAACAAAGCTCTCCTTTCATTCTACCTGCGAAATACGCTCGTTGCCGTTTGTTCGTCCGCTCGATTCGAATGCTCAGATATCTCCCGCTCTTTGCCCGTCGCAAGAAAGAAAAAGTGCACAAGGGGTGCAGGGAGGGGTTCCAGTTCGATGTCGAAACATACAATGTACGTATACGCCAATATACTGAAGCCGGGGTTTGGTGGAGAGACAGCGCGTATTCAAAACGGAAGAACCGCATTCGAAACGGTGAAGTGAGCAACAAGGGCTGTTTGTGATCTCTTCTCAACTCTAAAAAGAAAAAAAAAAAAACAGAATAGTGTACATAAAATACAAGGCCGTAAGGCGTGGTTCAGGGGGTATGATATACCAAATCTCTCGCAAGGACGCCCAGACGGCGAGTGCGGTGGGTGCGAGGAGATTCTACTCTAGGGAGGACGCCTTCACGATCCCAACTCCTTCCCGGTGAGTTTCCCTGTCTGAAAATCTAAGAAAGTACACGAAGCAAACTCCAGTTGGTGCTCTTCTGGCGACGAGAGTTGTACTATCGCCGAAGTGAACGTAGGCCTCCCTCTCCCCTCACTCTCTCTCTCTACATGGCTGCTCTTCGCTTTTTCACAAAGGCTCTTCAAATACATACAACCCGCACGCCGCACAATCAACGCCGCAATCGGCACGGCATCTCAGACAAACGCAAGCCGCAAGTCTTGGATACCCACACCCGCTCCCCGCGGTACTCGCTTCAGTCTTTTACCGCGTCTTCTTCTTCTTCCGTCGGCAAGCTACAAGGTTCCCCACCGCGCGAGGTCCGACACAATGGATGTCGCGCCGGAATCCATGAATGAAAACCAATCCGAAACCGAACCGAACAGTCGGTCGGGAGGAGCGCCATTATTCGAACCTCGATTCCCGATCGCACCCGACTCAGAGACGCTTTTTTTTCTATCGCTGCTGGGATTCACCCTGCTCTCGCTAAGCCGCTAAGTCGTGGAGCTCAATCGCTCCCGGCGTGAGCAGAGGCGGAGCGCAGAGGTATCGGAAAGGAATCGTACAAGGTTGCGCTTTTTCTCTTCTGCTGTTCCCCCTCGCTGGAAAAGCGGTCACAAGCGCCAGCAGGAACACAGGGCCGACACTCGCGGATTGGCTGTGGAGTTGGCTACGGATTCGGAAAGCGCAGTCGCCTACTTCGTGTAGAGAAAAAAAGGAAAGAAATACTCGGCTTCAACAGACTTCCGCAGCTTCGTTGGTGTTGATTAAGCGCATCGAACGAAGTCTGTGGCGGTTGGGCAGCGAGTGAAAAAAAGTTACAAGGGGATTTGCAGCGGCATAGAATTGAGAAAAAAAAAAAGAAGCGAGACAAAAGCGCGAATTCAACTGGAAAGAAAGAACAAAGGAGGGGACGCCAAGATTAAGCCAGTAGCGTAGAAGGTCGATGTTTCATCAAAAACGGGGAGAGTGGGTAGCTCCTTATGAAAATGTAAAACGAGGCAATGGAAGCCACTTCGGTTTGCTGAGAAAAGGCGGGAACTGATGGAGCGGCCGATAGTTTGCGGCGTGAAGGCGAAACAGACGAACAGGCCGCGAGAAACAGAGCGAGCGCGTGCTGCTGTTATGTGGGGGCCGCGGACAGAACAAGACGAAGCCTGAGCTACAACCGGGCGCAAAGGTCAAATGGGGCGTAAAGAAAGCCGTGTGAATGAGCCTCGCGATAGCATCGGCAGAAAAAGGGGGCAGCGGCTCCCCAATCCCGCCTCGCGCAGGAGGAAAGAATAGAGTGGTCACAACGGGCCCTTCTCGAAAACGGCCGCGGCAAAACGTTGGCGCTCGCTCATTGGTTGCTTTTGGTTCTCTCTTTTTTTTTTCCCGCGCTGAACACTGACGTTCGATTGCGCGTGAACAATCCGCCGTGGGGCGGGTTCGACGCGCGCGCTTGTTGCAGTAGGGTGTTGCGAGGATTGTTGCGACTTAAGATGTCTACTTTAGCGTGACGAACGCGGGAACAAAAAAACAACAAGCATACGTGATGGACCTGAGGTGGTTGGTTTCTAGGCTGTGGTTGTTTGGGCGGTTGTTTAACGCTCAAAGGAAAGATTGCTACGAGAGGCCCCTGGTCGTCATCGTCATCATCATCATCATCATCAGCCTATCTACGCCCACTGCAGGCCAAATGCTTCTCCCACGGATCTCCAATTATCCCGGTCATGTGCTGACGCATTGACGCGGAGCGTTGACGCGGAAGCCTAGCTGAACTTCGAAATAAGACGATTTTTTGAGCACTCTTGGTGGCGAAGTTTTGGAGAAGACGAAGTTCACTAAAACAACGGCAAAAGGCGAGACATCGTGTTACCCGTCGAGTTAGATTTGTCGGATTTGGCTACCGCTGGCAGGCGACGGCAGCCGCTTAAGCCACTTTTCGAATGGCTGGCACCATTTTTAAGCAAACACTATTTCTCACAAAGTCACAAAAGAACATTTTAAACCCTCGTAAGACGTTTTCCTGAACGTTAAAGACTTCTAAAACGAGTTGATGTGTCTTTTTGGTCATTATCACCATCTTGCTTAAGATGGTGAAAATGCCTTTGCATTTTCGCGTGTAGTACGCCCCGCCCAATTAATGTCGTTCGGTATCTTAATGCCTTCAACACTATATGTCATTTTTCGAATACGTGTGGCACAGGTATAAGTGCGATAAGTCCCGGAAACGGCACATGTCACGTTTAAAATAGTAGCAGGAACGCACTCTTTACGTCTCGCGGAAGGAAACAACCGGTTGCTGTGAAGAGGCGCAGGGCCAGCAAAACTTCACCATCCCTTCCCAAAGAGTGTTGAGAGAAGCGCCAAAGCGTTCTAACATCAAAACTGCGTCGAAATCGCTCAGTACCTTCGCTCAAAGTGCGTCCGATCGATCCTCAAACTTTCAAAGAGCCAAATCGCAAAAGATGAGCGAACCCATGCGACGATTTTTCGCGCGCTAAGTGAACGCATCTAAATTTAAATGTATACCGATGCGTGGATTAGGAGATAAAAGTATACCATTCCACGCCTTCCTTATGATTGATGCGTGTAATCTACAGAGCCGCTCCTTCTTCGCGATTTTCAAATAACCGCTTTGACACAATAGAAGCGCGGTTTCCCGCACGCGCTGTGGGTCCAGAGATCTTGTAAGACCTTTTAGGTCGACCAACCAGTCTACGGGGAAATGCATTCCTTTTTTGGCAGGAAGCCATCGGTCCCAGCGAGAACGCTTTCGGTTCAAAATGCAAATGAGGAGTGGAGAGAAAGACTGGGACGCGCCGCCTCTTGGCAGTTGATGATGATGATGGCTTAGTGGCTGCCCCTTTGTATTGGGGGGACACTCCTGAGGGCATATAATCCCCCGGCGCCCTAGCCTCAAGAGTTTTGTTCGTCGCCTCCTTTCCTCATGCTAACGGGCGCAACGGGCTCGTCTTCGCCATTCCTCCAGTCGGCGCCTCGTAGTGCTGACCGGATTCGGCACCACGTCACCAGTCACGAGCCCCGGTGGCGCTGCACTCGCATCCGTGGTGTCGCCCGTGCCCAGTGTGTCTCGTGGCGGGGGATGCGCAACGAAGCCAAGCGCCTTATGCGCGCAATGTTGCCAACTTTGGCGTTTGTACAGGTTCGCTTTATGGGCGAAGCCCCTCAGGAGGTGGGGCTATCGGCGTCTCATGTCGTCGTCGTAAGCGTAGTCTCATGTAGTCACGGCACTAAAACACCTGGAAACTCGTTTAGGCCCAGCGCTATAACGTAACGCGTATTAAAAAAAAACAAACAAACACCGGGATACTCGTTTACGCCTCGCACTAGACAGCTTCGTGCTTCAACGACAAGAGACTTTTACCGCAAAGCTGTACACCTCAACCCCCGAACGGTTTCATCTCCGCTGGCAAAAACGCCAAGGCGCCAAGGATACAATTACGCACTGCATGCTTCGCTCCTCCAGAGGTTTCAGGTTAATGGAGGCGGCCCGGGATTTTATCAGTGGAGGTTTCCCTTCCTCCAGAAGCGTTGGGCGCTAAATAGACTATGCTGCTAGTCAGCACAGAAGCTTCGTGACCGACGAATAAAGACTTTATGACGCGTTGCTCCTCTGACGTAACTGTAGTGTACGTGACAGCGTACGGTTTGATTTTTCCTAATTCCTGACTTTACAGCGCGACATACACGGACAGGTCCCGTGTTCCCTCTCGTCATTGTTTGTGCGCTGTGAATTCGGGAATATGATTTGTTAATTTATTCGAAGTGAAAATCATGTAACAGGTGCTACGTTTCGAGGGAAACCTGTCATTCATTTTGAGTTGACTTGGACGAGGGGATGGGACGTGAAGAAGGGCGCACGGCAGCAGGAGGCGTCAAAGAAATCAGGCTGGAATGCTCGGTACGTTTAAGAATAGAGAGGTTGACGCTAGACAGCGGTAGTTGGAGGTCGCAGGAGTGGCCGGCTGTGAACATCAGGTGGCTCATTCAACTGAACCATCCCGAAAAGTCCAATGAACAAAAAAAGGGTGATTCTTACGTTATACGCGAGATGGATCATGATTTCGAACGTTAGTAAATGACTGGAACGGAGACATTATATAGTTACGCACCACAGCTGGTAGTCCCGAAAGTAAGAAAAAAATGAAAGTTTGGTGAAAAAAGAAATGGCCGCGTATCTGCTCCTTTAGTTGCAAATGTCGACAAAAGACGACAGTCTTTGTCAACATTTGCCATGTAAATGCGTCCCTTCTGTTTACCGCTCACCTCTCATGCTGTTCCTATTCCGTCGCGCTCCTCCCAAGGTAAACACACTAAAGGTTTGTTCAAGTCAATTTAAGTTTACCGCGTTCCACTGCTACAGGCCGGGTTCCTCAATGCCAGCGCCGCAGTAAGGCAAAGGCGCGCGCTCGTGAATCGGGGCGCCCTACATCAACTTTTATAGAATCACGTTGCCTTACTGAGAACCTGGAACCTATCTAGTGAAACCTTTTGCTGCTGTTGCCATATGGTTTCTCAAATGCCGCCAGGAGCGCGGGCAACAGCAGACGACGGTTTTCTGCAGCAGATGTAGTATACCAGTTGCTACCGGAAAAACCAAGCATCGATCATTTTTTTAATAAAGGAACACTGCAGATATCACTAATGTATTGATGTTCTACCTATGTTTGCGCAATGTCTTGCTCTTGTTGACGAGTATGAACATGGACACCGGACGTAGACGTTTAGATTTTGGCTGTGAGTATTTAAGACTATTGCAAAGATTCAGTTACCCTTTGGCCGGGTGGCCGAATCTTGTCACACACACACACAGACAGAAAGACATACAGGCAGACCAATATTTCTGGGTTTAAGTAGCCCAAGAAAAGACTATCGTCTTTAAAAAAGCGAGTGCGAGCCCGTTCGAGGAGTAACTTGCAGCAAAAAGTCGCATATCGTGTTTCCCTATGTGCGCGTTCCCGACTCGGGCTGTTGAGGCGCAGCCCTTCTATCATATCGCTTTGCTGCTCACATGTCGCGTGGCTTCGCGCATTTACATCGAGCTCTGTTGACCGTCGAGAACCACTCGAGGTTGTGTTTGCAAATCAATGTAGCGCTCGTACGATAGCGGGGCAGATTCGCATTGCTAACGAGAAAAAAATGAGTTTTGTCTATCTCCTCGTAATTCAAAACTAATATTAAATGTAACTTTACCCCTGTATCTCAGACATTGAGCAAACGGGATTGCGCTTCGTTTCGGACTCACGTGTTTGTTTCGTTAAGTGACTATAGTTGCCCTTACAGCCGATTACTTTGCCAAAATATTGGGAGTGCTCAGGCTTTTTTTGTTTTTGCTGACTTCTTTTTAAAAATCAGTCCCAACTAATGAGTGTACGGAGAGGGGGGCTTTTATTGTGAACTGGTGAAGTCAGCCCTGCTATAGTGACAGGGGTGCTACGCCACATGCGGGATGAAAACAGTGAGAGAGAGAGAGAGAGAGAGAGAGAGAGAGAGAGAGAGAGAGAGAGAGAGAGAGAGAGAGAGAGAGAGAGAGGGGGGGAGAGAGCTCTTTATTAGAAGAAAGCAGAGAAGTCTGCAGGCATGTATTCGCCTACATGCTACTCTGCGGGGATCATGAAAACAGTGATGTGGGATGAATGTTAGATATTGCGGGTAAAACAGCGAAAGGCAGACAAGATACGTTGAAAACGAGGTACAAGGAAGTGATGCTAGCTAAGTTGGGAGAGAAATTAAGTTTGAAAAGCAACTCGTTATGGCAAACTCTGAACCAAAATACAAAGTAAGCGGTGTAAAGAAAGCTACATTTCTATCCTCAAGTATTGTTTTATGAAAGCATTGAAGTCGCTCGTTTGAGAGTATCCTAAAGCAGCCGTCAGGTGTCCAGGTAGCGCCTAAAGTATCCCGTGCAAAACTAGTCAGCCTTTTGTGAAGGCGAGGCGACGGCCAGAGCAGATTACTTTTATTGGTTGGGCTTGGCCTTCCCGGTGAGGGGGGGGACAATTTTAATCTCAATGCACAATGACGCGATAGAGGAATTCCTAAACAAACACATCAGCTTGTAGCTCAAGCTGCTCTCTCTAGAATAACCTTTTTTCCATCTCTCTCTGACCACTTCTGCGTTTTTACCACCGCTTTAGATGCCCCAGATAACCAAAAACACTACAAAAAAAAAAGGACAGACTCCATCATTCCACATTCTTCAAATGTCGTTTCATCGTGAATTTACGTCAAGACTGTTGTTGTTGTCTTAGTATACGGAGTGCCGGCAACTTCTCCATCCGATCAGTACTTCTTTAACACGACGCACAGGAAACCACTAAGAATCAAAGAAGCAAGAACGTGTTTGTTTCTTGGCAACTACAGAGCAAAGACGAGCTATTCCGCTCAGAAACCGGAAAACCTATCCTCCTATGCGACCTTCCTCTTACGTACACGCTCCCTAAATCACTTTTAGGCAAGTTTACGCCCTGTACCCGCGACCACGTATGCTGTATCCCACCGCCAGGCTTCTTCCTCTGAGACTGCTAACGCCGCGAGTCTACCTTGATGATCATTGGCTTCGACTTCCTGCCACAAAAAGCGCACTTCGGCGCGCGGGCCGCAAAGCTTGGATGCAGAACCCGCGTCCTCCGCCCATCGTCCACCGACGACTTGCGACGGGGCCGTTAATGAGACAAGGTCAGCGCGTTCAAGGCCAACACGCCGGCGTTATGTCGCTGCTGCTAGTTGCGCGCGCGGAACACAGCCGCAAACTGTGCCATTATGTTTTTCGCGGTCGCCGCCATCCGAGAACCCTGCCTAACGACATTTGCCGCCAACGTTTGGACAACGCCACACCACGTACACTCGAAGGCCTGGAAGGTATACGTGGTCATCAGAAACGCGACCCCACAAAGCTCGCGCGTTTGTGCGAGCTGTGACGATCGAGACGTAAGCGTTTGAATGCTGGTCGAGCCAGTGGCTTCGCGAGGAAGACAGGAAGAAGACAGAAGCGATCTCAGGCTTTCTAATCAAGATTGTGTCAGGGCGGCGCCCGCTCTCCTGACAATGGAATAACCAAACGGAGAGTGCGCGAAGAAGAATAAATACTGCCGAGATTTACGGCGCTTCGTGCGGGCAGTAATGGCAGCGACTTGCGAAAGGAACTCCATCATAATTGGCTCCGCGGCGGGCATTGAGAGTGTTGGCGCGGCCAAATTCACGTGACCAGTTCAAAACAAAGGGGTTGTCTTTAAGGCACCAGCGACGGCAAAATGGGTGCCAGCTTTTGTCCGCCGTGAAAAACAAGTTTGGTCAGCATTGAAACAACCTTAACGATTTGAAAGGACATCTTTCTCTTAAGAATAGGTAACAGAGGTGGCTGGTGGCTTATCGCCGGCGACCGCTTGTATCCAAAGCTCCTCAGGTAATTACGTATGCTTGACGACACCCAACCAGAGCTACGAGGCACTTGCTGTACATTTTTAAACAATTATAAAACAAAACAAATAAATAGCAGCCCCGACTCGACTGTCCGGATTCGCAGAAACATTTTTGCCATCTCCCACCGAGGTATGTCGTCCTTTGATCTTGAGCTGTTCGCAAACACCAACGGCGAAATTACCCCAGTGCTCGTCCAGACTCAGTGCGTATACGCGCCCTGTCTTCACCCCTTTCATTACACGCACCCGACGAGCGCACCTCTTAAAATGCTCTTCGCCTCGCTGACGCTCTTAATGGGTGCATCCGGCTTCGCTCGGAGTTAGCGTACGAGGAGACTGAAATCCATTCTGAGGCCGTATTACGCCGCAGTTTACCTAAACATTCGCCGTGTTTATGTTCGTGCTCTTCCTTGTAAACTATTACCAGCGGCTTTAACGGCCTCCGAGAAGTCACCAGGACTAAGCCTCGCGTATATAAAACTCGCACTATCGGCGAATGCTCATTTTTCGCAGGCCATATTTCTTGAAATATGCATCCCTTTAGAGGTCTCCTTTTTGTAGCTGAGCAGAATGTAGGGAGGCAGAAGAATGTGTGGTTCGGCATGTTAGGACTCTACTGTGGAGCCCATTACAGCGCGCAGGTAGGCGAAGAGAGAGCGCGGGACAATCGCCCTCTATGAACTGTTTCCCCACCCGAAAAGTTTTTGGATGCCGGCGGTTATACCAGGTGGTCGGTGTGCAGTTTTGCTCGGTTTACCTTTAGCATGACATGACGATGCGAAATGGCCATCCCTAGACGTATGCATAGATGGGTAAACACTTAGGAGCAGAGATATTTCTCTCTAAACGATGTACTGCTAAAAAGAACTATCCGCGGAAAAAAAAAAGCCGCTCACTAGTAGGAAAGACAAGCTCAACACGTTCGTTCTAGTGTGCGTATCTATATTACCTTGCTTGTGTAGCGCGTGGATTTTTCGTAGGGAGAATAGGTCAGCGCTGACGTCACTCCGCGGCGCGAATCAATGGTTTCGAGAATAGAGAGTCACAGCGGCGCGCAGAAACAGTCACAGTACGGTACCCGGTAGGCGACCGGCGCTACTGCGCGCGTGCAGGTGTACCGGGTAGCGTATATGCGCTTCCTAGTACTACACTACGAGAGCAAGCGGTTCTCAGCGGTTAAATTGAAGGCCACAAGCACGTGGACATAGCCTCAAACATGCCCGTAGATGGCGCCACGCGTCGCTTGGCTGTGCTGACTAGGAAACGCCTATACGCTACCGGGTACCTTACAGGGACCTTTTCTCCGCTACGCTGTGACTGATAATATGCATAAAACAGGTTTCAAGAATACGCATAACATTAGGCTTTGTCGCATCTCACAGTGTTCAAGTGCACGCCTGTTATAATCCAAGGCGCGTATGCTCTGTTCTAGAAGAGTAGCGTTAGAATCCCCTTTGCACAGCAGGCCTCAGTGCGTAAACCACGCCAGGCTCCGCCAGTCCCCTTCAAACTATCATTTAAGTAGACCATGAAGACAAAATACAATAATGTCCAACTTGAAAGAACTAGCCTTGGCAAACTTGGCTTCGTTCCAGCCACGATAGCTGCTTTAGGACCGCGCCTTGCACGTTAGTACCTCGCTTTGTCCGGGGCTTGGCGTCCGTGTACACAGAGTTGCGCATGCGCGAGGAGCATTGGATTGGATCGAATTTTGATTGGATTGAAATGGATTGATTGGAATTGGATTGGATTGGAATTGTATATACAGTACACACGCGTTGTCACTCATTTACATGCGCGAGTGGGCAATGCCACGGGTGGTTTACTGTAAGAACGATCCCCAGTGCTTCGCCCACACGTCATGATTCAGTTCGTGGAGATGCGTGAATTTTTTTACTGCGAAGAAAAGCAGGAAACAGTGGAACACTTGAACTCTCGCTCTACAGCGACGAAATACTACAGGTGTGACGTAAAGCACGTTAGCAGTGACGTGATGCGATCGAAGCGAACTATACAGGCTCGCCCAGACATGTTTCCCGGCGGTGGACCAGGTAGGCGGCCTACCGCACAAACAAGATTCTGTGACGTCATAGAGAGACCGCCGGAAAGTGGCTGGCCAGTCTCTTCATCGGCCTTCTTTAATATATCGCCCATTTGCTTGAAGTTTGCGATAATATTGGTATCATTGTTATGTGCAAAGAGGAATTCTTTTAACGAACCAAACTCGCATTTTGTCATGGCCTGCAACGGTTTTGTCCAGTCTTTTCTTACATTAGTGTCCTCGTCGATGTGATCAGTTAAGCACTTCAAGATGCCCCTTTAAGGAGGTTAGAAACGAGTGCGCTATCCCTTTCAAGGCTTTCAGGCTCACTACAAGGCGTTCCCTCCTGGAGAAGGCCAAATTTCAGCCGCGTCCTTCCAAGCCAATCAAGCCGAAAACTCGGCAGACGGATTTTATTCCTCCACGTTCAGATTCTCTCGTGAGCCTGTGACCTGATCTCAAGCGCGGCTTTTGCTATGGGAGCAGAGAGGCGACAACGCACTATCATGAGGCAACATGAAGCTGCAGCATCTTTAGGCTTTCTCCACAGCGCGCCGAGCTTATGGTGCAAAACGCTCCGCAATTCAGCCGTGGCTGTCGGAGCTTTAAGTGAGAATCAAGCAATCGGATCGAGAGTTGGCCTTTACGGGAAGATGGCTTCTTGCCTTTTTCCCCGCCATTTTGCTTTTCATGTCAAACTAGAAATAAGTCTGATGACTATTATGATGATGATGAAGTGGCCCTGAGCGTCTTTGATGTCAGGGAACATGGTCAACGTACAGCCGTGGAACTCGGTATTCCGACCTAATCTCGCCGTAATCAGCGGTGGTCCAATCGTGATGGTCAAAACCACGTGTACCTGCAGACAAACCGAATGGGGCGGAATGCCGTAAAAGAATTTCAATATCAAGATACAGAAGGTGCGCACTGTTTCAGGTGTTACAAAACACGACGCCTCCACCAGACACACTTATCCAAAAGAATGCTACAACGAGCCTTCACGATTAGAACACAAAACCTGAGAAACTTGCCTGCATTTATTCAACCAGGTCCCACTACCTTGTGAAAATAGAGATTTCCACAGTCCCACTTTTTTGTTTGAGAGCCTTCTTCTAAACGTTTATGGGATCGTCTCAATAAATTTACTGGAGGTCATTCCTGTTGACGCGATAGAGACTGCGGGATTGGCTGGGCGACATACCTTTGCTGGCGAACTAAATATACTTTGCCAACTCCCGTCGTGCCCGCAGCCACCTGGAAACTGTGTCCCCCCGTACACTTCCGTTGTGGCTTCCCAAAACACGCATACGTATAGCATTAACGGGACTAATCTTGCAACTGTGTGTGAACATAAATACCTTGGTGTGTACTTGACCTCTCAACTAAGCTGGCACCGTCATGTCGACTATAATTGGTAAGGCGTGTAGAGTCCTTGGGATGTTACGTAGAAATGCGAAGTGTTTTTCTATAGAAACAAGACTACAAGACTAACAAGACTAACATAAGACTAACATAAGACTAACATAAGACTAACAAGACTAACATAAGGCCAATACTAGAATATGCTTGTACCATATGGGACCCTGGACTGTGACAGACATAACAAAACTAGAGAGAGTACACAGCTTAGCAGCCCGTTTTGTAGTTCAAAATTATACACGGTATTTTACGCATTACAAAGGAAAACTTGGGCTGGAATACCCTACAAAATCATAGAAAGACACTCAGACTAAAATTTTTACACAAAATATACCATGCTAAAACTGGCCTCATCGTGATACCTACATAAAAGCACCCCACTACACTCTGCAAGGAGTAACCACGCACTTAAGATTGAAGAGTATAGATGTAAAACTGAGTTTTTTTAAGATGTCCTTTTATCCTAAGGACGGTCAGTGAGTGGAACAAATTGCCCCGTGATGTCATATTGTTATCTTCAAGTGATACCTTTGCTTCGGCCGTTTGATATTTGTTTTTGCTCTCGAGAACCGCTCTGTGTTCCTTGACGCATGTTTTTGTCATGCTCTTCGGTTGTGTCAGATCTTTGCCCTGAACTGTAATTGTCGTCTACACGTGTGCTGTACTCACTGCTTTCATTTATCAATGAAATATGCACTGTTCGCCCCCCCCCCCCCCCGTATTGTCAAACTGGCGCTGTGGGTACTGTGATAAATAAATAGATAAATAAAAAAATACAACTACGTCCGGTTTTTGAGAAATGACACTACGGCTGCCGCCGCAGTAAAACACTATCGCAGTTTCTTGCCCTCCGACACCACCGTCAACAAGCCGTAAATATGGAGGCCCTTGGGCCTGCCGCAACAAGGCATGCGGACACCTCCGGAGGTGATAATGCTAACTCGACCTCTCTGAAGTTGTCGCCACTTCGGGTGAAGATGTTAGCTACTTCGTTTTGGAAAACGCGGCAAGCTAAGTAAGTAGTCAGTAATTTCGCTTTAGAATGGGTGTCCAAATAAAGCAAATCACAATGTTTAGCAGACGACTCCCTGGCCGCGGACACACAAATAAGAAAGGTAAGCCGTATATCGAAGAGAACAGATTTGCTTTCTATTGTTGCGCACTCGTCCGATTTAAATGTCTAATGAGCGAAATGAATGAAACAATATTCTCGGTGTGTTTTACACTTCGCAACGGCTTTCCTGACTTTCACGGCACAAAATGAAAGCGGAATTATGGCGAGAACCTTACCTCTCATTGGTCACTCCGTAGCCTGGCATCTCCTAGCAGGAACACAGTCTAACAAAGCGGCAGAGAAAAGTCGTTGCTGCCCAAACGATGAACACAACCTCTTTGGAAACGACAAAACAGAACGGCGTATCGGTGCCCCAAGAGCACTCGAAGCGTCCGCTTCTCCGCAAGGCTTCGGCGCTAAGAGGCGTAGCCGAACCAGTGAGCCAGCTCGAGGAAGTGGTTGTTCTCGTCTCCACCGGCGTCGCTCGAACGTTCCAGTTCATCCACGAGGCTGATGGGTGACACCGATCTGCCGCCTCCGTTGGGGCCGTCACCGCCGGCACAGCCAGCACAGTGACCCGTGACACTCGAGTCCGGACTTGGGCTCGGGCCCGGGTCAGAAGGCGCCGGGGACATGTCGGTCAGCGACGACGGAGGCCTGAGGTTCTCTCTCGCCGCCTCGCCGAGCACCTGCTGCAGCTTGGTGATGTACTCCACGGCCGACCGCAACGTCTCCACCTTGCTCAGTTTCTTGGAGGCCACGGGCCAATCGGGCAGGTGGGAGCGCAGAGACGCGAAGCCCATGTTGAACCAGGTGGACGCGCTTGCGCTCGCGTTCGTTGCGCCTGGCCACGGCAGCCGAGTACGGCGGCTGCGGAGACGGGGAGTGGAGCGCGAGCTTGCGCGCCGCCGCAGCCTTGCAACGGTGGTGGTGAGTGGCCACCGAGGCCTGCGACCGGTGGTGCTGGAACACTCCGGCGTCCATCGGAGGCGACGCCATCCTGGAGTCGCGTCTTCCAAGGCGTCTTCAGTCTCTCGCTGTGGGGATGCGGAGCCAAAAATGCCGATCAGTTCGGGGATGTCCCTAAGAACGCAACGTGCTCCGCCGATCCTGACGTCTCCAGCGCGTCACTCCTCCCTTCTCGTCGTCCGCTACCAACGGTCGGTCGGCCCCACGGCGAACGCGCGCGCCCAACCGCTCCGGTTCGGTTCCGATACGCGAATGCCCCCGCTGTGCCGTGCCCTGCGTTCTCGTCAAAGACCAGGTGAGGGGGCTGACGACGTGGAAAGGACGGCTCTGAAAGAGAGGGCGACAACGGCCCCACTCTCCCGTTCTACTCAGCCCAGCGTAGTCGTGCCCTTACTCGGCGCCCGTTGTGGGCGCCACTCTCTCGCTCTCCCCGACGCCTCTTCCTTCCGTTGTGCTCTGCTTTTCTGCTTCCCCCTGTGCGTAGAGGGCGAGATTTCCTTACTACACGAATCGGTGAATGGGACGGCGCTGGCGTCGAACTTTGGCGACGGTCTCGAGGGCGGCGCTCCCGTTCCAGAGCCGGTCCGGCAGCCGACCGGGAGGCTTATGCCCGGAGTAGTGGACGGCATCTGCTCATCTACTCGTTCGTGTGTTATCCCCATCAGGGGCTGCTCCCTTTAACCTCAGTGTGAAACCAACCCGCCCTCACTGATGCGCTTTTTCAGGTCATGTCACGCTCTGTGGTTCCTTCATTTTATCCTTCTTTTAACTGTCCTTCTCCATGTACTACCTTGCTCACCGGTGCAAGCTGCCGAGTCCGTTTTTTGTTTTGATCGACCAATGCCATCTTCACTCATGTTAAGGGACACTGAAGTTATTTGTAAACATTGCCGGATTACAAGCGCATATTGTAGACACGAGTCCATAGGCCATGTTTCGACCACTCTGAGTGCGTTTACGCGAATTTATTTAGTAGAAAAATCAATTCGAAAATGCTGTACTCCTCTCTGCATCCTCTCCCATTTTCTGTGGCGTTTTCGTGTGACGTCAGGAGGAGATAACGTGGATTGACTGCGCTACTGCACGGCTCGCCGACCTTCCGACAGTCGGCCCAGCGTTTATGGTACAGCGTTTAGTCCGCCGGCCGCCGACGGGCCTAGCATTCGTTCGCTCAGTTAAAACTAAGTCACGGCACGTTTGTGAATGGAAGAATGTGCGTTTCTTTAGTTTGTTAGTTTGTACATTGCATCAAGCTCCCAGTCCAGGTCGGTCCACACAAACGCTGCGCAAGCGCACATGCGACGCTTCGCTGACTGGTACGCTAGTACGAAAATCTAAGGCCACTTGAAGGCGGGAGAATCAGCGAAGCCAATACAGATACTAAGGAAATAAAATCATCTGAAACTTTTACCGTACAGCGTAAAACTAGGGAGCAGGAAGCACTTTTTTGCATTGGGTGAACAAGCACAGCGAACAGCAGCCCGACTACGCATTTGCGAACGCTTTTCCGTCTAAGAAATTCAATTGCTAGAAGTGAGATATTGCGGAAATTTGGGGGACGCTTACTGCATGAGTGCTATACAAAAATAGTCACCTAAGCTGCTTGAAACGCTAAAATTAAATAAAAGTATTAACTGGTTATATATTATATACCTCATATTTCCCTCCCGACCGCGATGTAATGATAGGCAGCATTATTAGGAGACTTTAATTACGTATTAGCCGCACGAGACAAGGTAATCAGCAGGCCTTTTAAGGATGCGAGCACTGAGTTGTTGTGTAGGCAGATCGCGGAATTCGGGTTACAGGATGTAGCGGAATGCATGGAAGGCGGAAGAAGTGTGCAATACACTCACTTTCAAGGCACAAGCCATGCCCGACTGGACAGAATATACTTATCGTTAGACATGATGCCAAAATGCCGCAGCTACATGGTTTTGCCACTGTCCTTTACTGATCATTTTCTTGTAGCATGTAGAATAGGGTACAAAAAACAGCGTAACACATTTACATGGGAGTTGTGGAAGCTAAACGCAACCATTGTTAATGACGAAAATTTCAGCGAAGGAATAAAGGACCAGCTTAGTAAAATATAAAAAGGGTGCCACAATACGTTTTCAGAAATATGCGAGCTCGGTAAGCAAGCAATCAAAATTAAAGCGGGCCAGTAGCATAAAGTATGAGCAAAGCATGAAGGAAACGACGTTACGAGCAACATTGAACAAGCTGACGGAGCAAGAAAGCTCAGCGCCAGGTGTGTTCAAAGACGACATTAGGCAAATTAAACAAAAACTGGAGGTTATTGACGAGTACCGCTATCACGGAGCACTGGTACGTGCAAGAGTTGACCGAACAATAGTCGATGAAAGGCCTACTAAGAGGGCCTTGGGGCTCGAAAAAGCACATGCTAGGCGAAATCATACACCCGAAATAGAATGAAACGGCATAACATCTGGAGAAAACAAGCACATCGAACGGGCTTTCTTCGAGTATTATCAAACGCTCTTTTCTTTTTGGCCTGTGAACATTGAAACATTTAAGAAAGAATTTCTATCATGCCGAGGCTCGACAATGAGACGAAGGAACGATTGGAGCAGGCAATAACATGAAAAGAAATAGAAGAAGCAATCGACAATCTAAACCCAGGGAAGTCTCTCGGCCCAGATGGTTTAAGTGCGGCATTCTACAAGGCCTTCAAAAGTGAAACACCACCGTTGTTTGGGGTGGTTTTCAACGAGGCTTATGATTTGAACTCACTGCCAGTGTCCTGTGGATCAGCTCACAGAGTTTTAATTCCAAATACAGAAGATACAGGAAAACTTAAGCAAGTCACAGCATATAGACCTATCTCGCTTATCAATGTCAATAATAAAATATTTATGAAAATTCTCGCGAAGAGGCTTCCAGGTGTGATGTAGTAGGCCCTCATCAAACATGCGGCATACGAGGACGGTCCGTATGGACTTGAGTGTAGCGACTCCACGCGGTGCCTGTCGCTATGCTTCAGCTCGACCTTGAAAAGGCATTTGACTGCGTGTCACATGAATTGTTGTTCAATGTGCTGGATCATATTAATGTAGGTTCTGTTATCAGGGAGGGGGTGGCGCTCGCGTAACGGAATTGCAGTACGCGGTTGGTTGTGAACAAGACATTGGGAGCGCCCATTAACGTGCAACGCTTTGTGCGCCAGGACTGCCGCTCGGTGCACTATTGTCCTGCATTTACATTGATGCGTTATGTTTGCGTGTTTTAAAAATATGTTAATATACGTGGGTTCCGCCTTCACGAGTCAGAAGTCAAGCTTTTGGCGTATGCAGACGACATTGCTGTTCTCGGCGACGACGGAGTTCAGTATTATGAGAGTAGTGTACATAATAAAGCTATTTAGTGTAGTTACCGGGAGCTCGGTTCTGGCACGTCGAATGGCAGTCAACCCCCGGCACTTTTGCCAACGTCAGCAGGGTAACGACTCCAGGGAAGTACCTCGGTGCCCCTTTGCAGTTCTATAGGGACAGTGAGCCGTATTGGCGTGAACAAACCCGCACTAATACGTTTTTTCATTTCGTGTACCTCATCCGTACGCCGGGAGTTGTCAGATTCAGATATTTGCGGCCAGCCAGCTGCAATGTCCAGCTTCTGGTAGGGTATTGGTGTCGACTTAGAGCGCCCGTTCTACCGTCACTGTAATGTAGAAGCGAAGAGAACGAGTTGAACAATATTTTAAATTTCTCTCGGCTATTTGGTGACTGTCGAAATCTTTGCGTGGTCAGTACCGAAGCGATGCTCCCTTTGTTCCAGGCAACTCATTGCCCAAGTGCATCTTCAGAGCAGGGAATACCGAATGAAATTCGCCCCCCCCCCCTCCAAAAAAAAATGAGTTGAAATGTTCACTACCTGCTTAAAACAGCTGCTTGCCCTCCATACACTGTTTCTTATTTCTTTTGCGGGGTATTTTTTCGATATTGCGTTTTAATGATATCTTCTCCTAAAAAGTTTATGCGATAATCTTTGCACTGTAACGTGAATAAAGTTTTAGAATTGATACACTTACGAATTGACAGCCGATTCCAGTGATCGCATTAAGTACATGCGCATGTGTATTGTTTTTGCCGTCACCAGTATGTGTTTACACCACCCGATTATCAAGCTTGCCTTTCCCGCTATATAATTTTCTCCGTAGTAATATGCTTTCCTGCCCCGAGCTTTAAATGGGCCGCGAAGAAAAAATACAACTTTGGTTCTTTAAGAACAGTACTTTGTCCAGATAACAATGCTATTAATTTATCGCAAACTTCGAAGAAGCAATGTAGATATTATAGAAAGCATGTGAATCAGTGGCGACTCATAGACACTTTCCGGCAATTTTATAATGACGTCACATAATCTTGACTGAGCGATTGACGTTCGTCGACCTAAACCACGGCTGATACACATGACTGGGCGACTGTAGCGATGTCTATAGTTTCGTCTGATCGCATCACTTGATTCCTAAGGGGCAGTTAACACACTGGTAAAAATGTTTCTGGTGCTGGCCCATATGAAACCACCTCTGCGCACGCGCTGAATTAACGCAATATAACAGACTAACCCAAACGCTACGGACGGGAAGTTACAGAACTCCGCCAACTGAGCCGACAGAACGCTGCCGGGAAGGCACCTTTTGACGGCCCATATAAACTTTTGCAACAATTATTGCCTTTGTTTAAAAGTTTGAGAGCGCAAAACTGAAACATCTACTTAGTTATGTCCTAGTACATACATACATGCATACATACATACGTACGTACATACATTCATACATGCATACATACATACGTACATACATGCATGCACACATACATACATAGATGCATACATACATATATACATACACACATACATACATACATACATACATACATACATACATACATACATACATACATACATACATACATACATACATACAGAATAAGAGTTGGCAGTCAAGAAAACCTCGGAAAGCAAAGTTCATAGAAACAGATGAAGAATTTTTGTGAGTGAAAAAGAAAGTGCTGAAAAAATGGCCGCCCACTGGGATCCGAACCCACGACCTCCAGAAACCTGTCTGCTGCGATGACCACTACGCTACCGGCGGGACTGTTTCCCCACCATTTTATAGGGTATTTATGTTGAGGTATTTTTGTTTCCTGCACTTGGGGGTGGTAGCCAGTGCCACTCGGACATACATACATACATACATACATACATACATACATGCATACATACATACATACATACATACATACATACATACATACATACACACACATACATACACGCATACATACATACATACATACATGCATACATACATACATACATACATACATACATACATACATACATACATACATACATACATACATACATACACACACATACATACACGCATACATACATACATACATTCATACATGCATGCATACACAGATACATACACACATGCATACATACATACGCACATACATACATGCGCACATACATACGTACATACATACATACATTCATACATGCATACGTACATGCATGCATACACACACATATATACATACATACATACATACATTTCTACATACATACATACATACATACATACATACATGCATACATACATACGCACATACATACGTACATACATACATAAATATATATATGCATACATACATACATACATACATACATTTTATGTGATCTTCACGACAAACAGATACAACTGCAAGCCCGCATAAGCAAACTCTGCTGTTATGCGGGACAGGAGAGTCGGTTCGAGAAAAAAAGAAGATAATAAAGGCACAATACATTCAGCTATCGAATCGAAGTAATGCCAAACCAGTATAGTAGTTCAAATGCCGACTAATAAGTGCTGTGTACATCTGCAGTAATATGGAGCATCTCCACAACTCCGTTCATTAAGTTAAACATGCCTAAAAATACGGGCATGTACCGCCATCTCGGACCCACTGTGAGAACTGCGGGCGAAACATACCTATTCCTGTGCAGACCATGTTCTAGCATAAATTTGCTTCCGTTTTGGAATAGTATTTTTGTATCCGGTGGTTTGCTTACTTTTTCTTCTTTTAACGTTTCCACCTTTTCTACGCCCCAGAAGCTGCCCCCTCGGCTTCAAGGCTTTTCTGTATAACGCATTTTCGGGAGCGCGGAGGGAGAATCTTCAGACTTCCCGACGCTTTTTTTTTCTAACGTCAAACAAGACTGGTCGCCCTCCCTACTCTTCAAAAGGCACCAGTTTGAAAAGGAGACAAGAAGTCCGGGCGGGTGAAAAAAAGAAATAAAAAAGTACTAAGCTGGCTGCGGTTCAGAGGGAATTCGTAGAGAAAACAAAATATACCCTCAGCACTCGCATACAAACCGTTCTTTCACGGTAGGGCACTTTTGTTCTCTTTTTACTCCCTTTAAACCGGCTTGAGTGAAAGTGGCGCAGTGTAGTAAGCAAAAAAAAAAAAAAGGACCTTCACGCATTGGAGCTTAACTGCGTAGCAGCCACCCGGCTCGTGTGGGCCTAAAAAAGAATTCGGCGCTGGCAGAAAAAAAAAGACGCTGGAGCGACAGCAGAGCACACAATGGCGTCACAACCTTGCAATACTGAACGGCGTCGCTTTTAGGAAGGCAAACACACGTTAAAGACTTATTTTCCGGAACTAAGGAAACCCTGGCTGACTGGGCGTTACTTTATTTTTTTTTCTTTGCTTTCTCCTGTATCTGCTTTTATTGTTCCGCATTGAAAGCACCTTCGCCGTAATGCAAAGAAGGAAGCAAGCTTTTCTATGGGTCCACGTCGCTGCCCCCGGTGGCCACGCAAACTTTCAGTGAGAGGTTGTGACCCCCGGCCCTCGCGGGGTCAGAGTTCACGACTTCTCACTTTCGCTTCAGGGGCGCTTGATCTTTGGTGCTGATTTCGTATGAAAAGAAAGAAAGAAAGAAAGTAAGTAAGTAAGTAAGTAAGTAAGTAAGTAAGAAAGAAAGAAAGAAAGAAAGAAAGAAAGAAAGAAAGAAAGAAAG
This sequence comes from Haemaphysalis longicornis, assembly GCA_013339765.2. Lineage (NCBI taxonomy): Eukaryota > Metazoa > Arthropoda > Arachnida > Ixodida > Ixodidae > Haemaphysalis > Haemaphysalis longicornis. Next base: position 24,619,125 of record CM023455.1, read on the forward strand.
AAAGAGGGAGCCGGGGCGGAACAGCGCTAAGACAGGACACAGTAATACAGTAAAAGCTCGTTAATTCGTACTTGAAGGGAACCATAAAATTGTTCAAACTAAGCGGAGTTTGAATTAGCGGGCGGACGCTGTAATTAATGGGAATTGTGTTACACTGCGCAGGCAGAACACAAAGAAGTCACGACTAGACTCGTTATCGTGAATTTGGTGCTACTACGCGTTTGTGGCAGGTGATTTGGTAAATCTTCAGCCACTTTACAAACAAAGAATAATTTCAAGGTTAAAGTTCCTATACTTACTCTATCACGGTCATTTTAAGATACCGCGCGCTCTGTACTTACAGGACCCATTTAAACACTCACTCAGTACAAACCATAACAAGGTCATTTTTCAGCCTGCTAGTCGTGTCAACACGCATAAGTATTCTTTATTCCCAATGGCCATTTGTTATTGGAATAAGTTGCCGGTCAATGCTGTGAATTGTTCTACGCTGGAATCTTTTGTCAACTGTCTAGAAGAGATTGATTTTTCCTAAAAATGTATGCATGTGAATCACGAAGTATCCGATGCGTATCAATACTTTTTTCCTTTTCTTTTAGTGGAGCGTTATTGTGTTTCATGTCACCTATGTATCCACTCCTGCAAGGGCCCGGTTACGGCCTGCAGTATGTACAAATAAATAAATAAATAATGTTTCGTAAATAATAATTGGCATGTGCCTGAGCACTGGCACCGGTTGCGGGTCGCCCTTTGTAGCAGCAAAATAAGCTGTAGAAGAAGCGTAGAGTGCGCACCACGCAGTTATTTTTCTGTTTCGTCGTTTTGTATCTCTGGAAAATTTCGTTTTTTTTTTTGGCAAAACATTGTAATCACTCTGGGCCGAATTCTGCGAGAAGCGATGGAAACCAGGGGATCCCATTTTGAATTAACCGTTCTGGATACCGACATGTTCGAATTATTTGGAGTTTCCTCCCATCAAAACATACAGGGCTGTGAGGACGCGATTTCAAATTAACCGGAAGTTCGAATTAACCGAGTTCGAATTAACGAGCTTTTACTGTATAAGAGGCACGGCCACTGTCTGTCTTTTCTGCAGACAAAACAGAAGACAGCTTCCACGTCTGTCTCTTCTTACTGTGTCCTGTTTTAGCGCTGTTCCACCTCGACATGTACGAGCTCGCCCAAGTTCAAACTCTTTTGCCAAGGAAAAAGATCTCTCAGAGGGTTTCCCCAAAGATAACAAATATATATAGGCTCAATAGCGTGCAACGTCTGGCCGTGATCGGCGGGTAATCTCACCACAAACACACCTCGCTCTGCGTAAATCGCGTTCATGGGCTCTAATTCCTGCCACGTCTGCTGCGAATGGAAAGCATTAATGAGAGCTACCCCACATAGGGCATTTGGTGGCCCGTCAGAACCCCTTGGGGGTTGGGGGGAGGAAGGGGGGAGGGGGTTTAGATTATTCCTTATCTCTCCATGAGTGAGCGCACATAATTCACGTGCAGCGTCGGCGGGCAAAACATGATTTTTGAGCTCTAACTTTTCAACTATATATATATGAGGCCGTATGAGTATGGGGTGCATACAGGCATGCTGCTCCATGCGAGTATGTGTGAGTGAGCATTGACCGCTGATGTTCCGTACTGGGAGAAAAATTCCCATTTCTACGTTCAGAAATTCCCTATTTTTAGCATTCCCCCATATGTCTGCAGAATTCCCTGCAAATTTCCCTGCATCCTCTTTCTGCAGCTGAGATATGTTTGCGTATTTTCCTATTAGGTTTTGGGCGTACCCCGAAGCCACCTGTGACCACTTTACGTAGCCTTCAGCACGCAGACGTCGTTCAGAGAATCAGAGTTTCAGCGTGAACTAAATTATCCGATATTTGTAGCTCCGCAGTACTTGACAATGTATTTCACGTTTTGTACCAAACAGCATGTTTATTTGTACGCTAAAGGTCAAAGCTAAAACTGCTCGTCTAAAGAAGTACAAGTCATTGTTGGATAAGGAGTACTGTGAGTTTGGCTTTTTAGTATAGGTTCACGATGGGGACAGCGCAAAACACGACTTGGACAAAAAATACCACGGGACAAAGCGGTACTAGCAACTGAAACGCTTAATTGTAAGAACACATACACATATATACACGGAATCGAAGCCACCGTCATCCCACCTTGTAGGAGACAGTCCGCTAGGGGGCCGCAAGATGCAGAAGCCCTTTGCATCGGCTCCAAGTTTCGCTCCCACTCACGCTGGCTAACCGCTACCCAGGCCATCGAGAGTGGTACCACGGTAACCGGCAAGTCACGAGGATCACCTGGACACCACCATCTCAGTCATCGAGCCACCAGGAGGTTAGATCGGAGTGCCCGCCGCCGCAGCTGCTGCGCTGGGGAGTTAGGCCTCACGCTAGGCCTAACAGAACACGCCATGTGCTCCACGACGACAGCGATGGATACTACGTCATCGACGGAAGGAGAATCAACCTCCGGAATACAAATTGGAACCTACGAAGGTACTACAAGCATCGAAGTCCAAGGAGAAGACTTCGATCCCTCGGACACAGCCGGTTGGACTACCACCGTGCGACGTGGGACACAACAAGCCAAGTCAACCACTGGTGAGTCCTCAACCAATGCACGTCAATCAAGACCACGAGAGAGGATCACTTACGCCAAGAAGGTAGCCAATGCACTCACCAAGGCAGCCCGCATGCCACCAGTTATGCCGCGGGAGGATATCAAGGTCATTGTTCGGCCACGCGGTGGACTTAACCTAGCAAGGACAGAGGCCACGATAACGATGGCTGCCATTTTGGCGTCATCTGGGATACCAAGAGAGGAAGCAAGTGCTGATACCATATGCACTAATAATGCCCAGAATATTATTGTGATTAGCACCCCAGCTCACCAAAGGGCAGTGCAATACCTAAGAATGAAGAGCCTACTGATTGGAGACAAAACCCATGAGATATGCACGTATCAGGCCGCGCAGGAAGATACGGTGAAAGGAGTGATCAGAGGAGTGGCTATTGAAGACACCCAGAGGGATATAAATGCCAATATTGTCAATGAATCTAATCCATTAGCCCTGCAGGCCCACAGAATCGGTACTACAACTACAGTCATTGTGCTTTTCGAAGGACATAAGGTACCGAACTATGTTAAATACGGCCCCTTGTTGCTCAAATGCAGCCTATACCGAAAACATTTTGATGTCTGCCGGCAATGCGGGAAAATAGGCCATAGAAGCGACGTATGCCCATTTCCAGACACAAAAGTTTGCGTAGCCTGCGGTTTAGCGAACCCAAACGCTGAGCATTCCGGCCATTGCCAACCCAAGTGCAAGTTGTGTGGCGGAAGTCACATGACCGGGGCTAAAGAATGCACCAACAAATTCAAAATTCCTTACGTCGTTAAAAAAGACAATGGGCCCGCAAGCTATCGGACGGTCAACAGCTGCGTCAACAACAGCTGCGCGAATTCAGCGAACTTAACGCAACAAGCTTCCCGCCTCTGAGACAGCCGTCAACTGAAAAGAACAGTAGGAGTAGATCTACAACCAGGAACAATAGCAAGAAAAGAGATGGTAGCCAGAGCACCAGAAGTGCAAGTAGGCAGCCCTCTCAAACACGAGAGAGAGTAGCCTGGGCAGACACCCTTGAAACCCCACCAAATACAATGGCACCAAAAAGTTCCGACGAATCGGCCGTTCTTAAAGCCCTCAGAGCCGAAAATGAACAACTGAAGCAGAGAATCGCAAATCTCGAAATGACAAACAGATCAATTAACGAAAAGTTGGATAGACTCCTGACGCGTCAAACCCGCGAGCAGCAAGCGCCACCTGCCCCAGGTCCTGTTCCAGAGCAGCCGCGCACGACTGAAACAGAGCCAACCAGCAAGCGCAGGGCTGTTGACTCAGCCCCATCGAATGCTACTATGTCTACCCAAGACCGTAAGCTGCGGCTCCGGCAGGATAAGCTAGAGGAACGACAGGCAAAGATGGAAGATCGGCTCGATGAATTCATCAAGACCACAAACGAAAGGCACCTACAAGTACAAAGTATCCTCGTCCAAATTCAAACACAGCTGGCTACAATTACGGAAAGACTCAACACCAACGTACAGGCAGCAGAACAGCACATAGCCCCAGGACCACCGCCAATGTCGGTCATCCAACAACCACAGCCACTACCCATCCCCTACCAGTCATGGCCGCCCCAGTAAAAGATCTCCTCATATGGCAATGGAATTGTAACGGGTATCAAAATAAGAAAGCGATCATACAGCAGCATCTTAAGAACATTAGTCGCAACCCGGACGTTATCATGGTCCAAGAAACACTCAGCGAGACCCCACCAAAGCTCTGTGGCTACCGCACGTATGCAAGCCCGCCAAGCGCCCGTGCAGATGCCAAGGGAGCCGGACGTGGGGTCTGCATTTTCATACGCAAAGGGATCACCTATATAGAACACGACTTAATCGGAAGAAGTGCCATTGAACACTGCGCAGTAGAAATTGTCACCGGAAAGAAGCGAAAGGCCAGCACCTTTCTCGTCACCTTATACAGTAACCCTGCACATCGCCAGCAACGTTTCAGAGCGCTTCTGTACAAGGCGTCACGATTGGCCCACGATAGCACACTGATCGTCGGTGGAGATTTTAACGCTCCGCACCAGGACTGGGGCTACCCGACATCGACCGCCAAAGGCCGCTTCTTGATGGAGGAAGGAACGGAAGCCGGTATGCACCTGATCACAGACCCCACTGACCCAACGCGTTGTGGCACATCTGTAACAAGGGACACGACCACGGACCTCACTTTCGTCAAGAACAACGCACGGCCCATCCAATGGAGAAACACTCACGAAGACTTTGGGAGTGACCACTACGTCCTCGAAATCGTCGTCCCCCTTCTTGAAAGGACGCCAGCGCTTCGAAAGTACAAGATCACGGACTGGGTCGCATTCCGCAAATCCCTACCCCAAGAGCGCATGGAAATCGACGATATTGAGTGTTGGGTGAAAGCGGTCGTCCAAACAACCTCGGACGTAACCAAAGAAATAGAGGCTGACGACAACATCACACAGATGGACAGCCGCCTGGCCCATCTTCTTGAGGCCAAGAAATCTATAAAGGCCCGCTGGAAGACGCAGCGTACGAACCGTCGACTCCGCAAGAAGGTGGCAATCCTTAATAGACAAATAGAAGCCCATTGTAAGCTACTATGCACCCAGCAGTGGCACGAAGTTTGCAATGCAGCCGACGGGCAGCTCCACATGAGCAAGACTTGGAACCTACTTAGACACCTCCTGGACGAAACCCGGACAAAGAGTCACCATCACAACACGCTCAATCGAATCCTGCAAAGAGCCGTGGTAGAAATGGGAGAAAGTGAAGTGGAACGCCGGCTGGACGAAAAGTACCTGCCGACAACACCTACAGACAATCACCCGGAATACGCTGGAAACGTCAACGAGGACTTAGATCGCGATATAGAGGTCTGGGAAGTTCGAGCGGCCTTACAGAAACTCAACTGTAAATCGGCAGCGGGACCTGACCGGGTCACTAATAAGGCACTCAAGAATCTCAACGACCCTGCCATCGAGGCACTCACGAGGTATTACAACAAGTGCTGGCGCGAAGGCTGTCTCCCACGACAATGGAAGACTGCTCGCACTATCCTAATACCGAAACCCGGGAAACCGCCCAGCATCGAACATCTCCGGCCTATCTCTCTGACCTCGTGCGTAGGTAAAGTCTTGGAACATGTATTGCTGAATCGTTGGCAGCGCTACTTGGAAGACAACGCACTCTATCCCAACACTCTTGTGGGCTTTCGAGAAAAGCTGAGTACCCAGGACGCAATGCTGCTCCTCAAGCACGAAATAGTGGATAACACCTCCACCAGAGACAATAGAGCAATACTAGGACTTGACCTACAATGTGCATTTGACAAGGTTCGACACTCTGCAATCCTTCACCAGGTGTCCCACCTGAACATGGGCAAACGCACATACAATTATATCAGAGACTTCCTCACTGAGCGCTGCACTCAGATCTGCGCGGGTCATCTAGAACTACCCGAAAAGCAACTGGGCAGCGTGGGGACCCCGCAGGGGTCTGTCATCTCCCCGCTGCTCTTTAATCTGGTTATGATTGGCGTCGCCAACCGCCTCGAACAAGTGGAGGGTGTTCGGCACACCATCTATGCCGACGATGTCACCCTCTGGGTCTCGGGAGGCAGCGACGGTCATATTGAAGACACCCTACAGAAAGCGGTCGATATAATAGAGGAACAACTTGAGGGGTCGGGCCTTGTCTGCTCCCCGGCTAAATCAGAACTCCTGATCATACCGCCAAAGGGTCGGAGAAAGAAAGATTATGCCCATAACATCCAGGTGCACACAAAGGAGGGGCAAAAAATCCCAGAGGTCTCAAAAATCAGAGTTCTGGGGCTTCTACTGGAGCGCGGCTGCGGTAATGGCGCCACGGTCACCAAGATCACATCAAAGGCAATATCGGCATCCCACCTAATCCGACGCCTTTCAAACAGGAAAACAGGCATGAAGGAGAAAAGTTTGATGCGACTTATAGAATCCTTTGCCATCAGTCACATAGCCTACATAGCCGCGTTCCACAATTGGAGACGACAAGAACAGGACCGACTCAATGCAGCAATCCGCAAAATATACAAGCTCGCATTAGGTCTCCTCCAGAGTGCCAGCACTGAACGGCTTCTCGCCCTAGGTGTACACAACACTCTGGAGGAAATTGCGGAGGCACAACGAACTGCACAGCTAGAGAGGCTATCAGCAACACGAACTGGTCGATACATTCTCCATCGACTGAACCTCACACCCACGAGAGAAAGAGAGACAACTAAAAACAAGATACCGGAGGAGATACGCCAACACTTGGTGGTGCCCCCGCTCCCGCGAAATATGCACCCAGAGCACAACCGAGAAAGGAGGTTGGCCAGGGCAAAAGCTCTGATCGACCTTCACGCCAACGATAACGGGGCTGTATATGTAGATGCGGCCCAGTATCAGCAGAGAAACACCTACGCAGCCACGGTGATCGCGGCAACGACGGGCAACGTCAAGATCGCAGCATCCATCCAGGCTCCAAGTGCAACGCAAGCAGAAGAGATGGCTATCGCCCTGGCCATCACAATTCCCACGACCACGACAATCCTCAGCGACTCCAAGTCAGCGATAACGAACTATGCCAGAGGAAATGTGTGCGCGGCTGCTGCCCATATTCTCTCTCAAATACGGGAACGCAACCTCGCCATCTACCTCAAGTGGTTTCCCGCCCACATGGGACCCCACATCTCTGGGAAGGGGAACACCAACCATAATGAGACTGCCCATGCTGCAGCGCGAGATCTTACCAACCGCACTGCAGCAGAAGTCGACACTGATACTTCTGAGTCGTACAACGCGAGCAAGGAACCCATGAATACCTACAGCGAGATTGTCACCTGGTACCGACTCAGCAGACGGACCATGCCTCCTCCACACCCGGGCCTAACTCGAGCGGAAGCAGTCCTCTACCGACAACTACAAACACACTCTGTCCTTACACCAGCCCTTGCCCGATACGTATGTCCCGAGGTGTACGAAACGGACATCTGCCGCCTATGTAAAGACCAGAGAGCTACACTGGCTCACATCTTATGGCAATGCAACAACGCAGCAACGGGAACAACGCTTCCTCAGGAAATAGAAGACGCCAAGTGCAGCGCTAACCTAGACACACAGCTCCAGGCGGTCAACACTATCATCGCAGCACTGGAGCTACAACGGCCGTCAAGTCAACGCCAGGAGGAGCCCACCAGGAGCAGCGCCCACGTGGTGACCACCGGGAGTGTCCGGGACCTGGATCGAGTCGCTCCTGGGATGTCCATGGACCCCTCTACCGAAGACTAACCATCGGCCTGTATTGGCGCCTTAACAGGTTGCCTCCTCATGTGCTTTAACATGAGTGTTCAATAAAGTTTCACTCACTCACTCCCACCTTGTACAAGGTGTAATTGACGGTGGCTTCAATTGTGTGTATATATGTGTATGTGTTTTTACGATGTGTTTTATTCCAATATAGGCACTATTCAAGGCAATATTGAGTCATGGCGCGCCGAAATGCAGTCAACCATCCCCGAACTATTCGCTGCAGTAAACGCTCTTGTTCCCTCCCGCACACCTCTCCCGGATTCCGATGCACTTACTGACGAAATGTAAAACGGATACTCTACGGGTCTGGCAGTGGAACTGTAGGGGGTATCGTAACAAGCGACGCGTCTTACAGACCTTCGTACAGGCCCAAGAAACTCCCCCTATTGTAATTACTCTTCAGGAAGCAGGTACAAAAGTCTTGCTTGCCGGCTACAAGGCCTATGAAGGAACGCGCGACTTAACCACTGCCGTTTTGGTGCACCGTAACGTGTCGGCAGAGCGTATACAATTTGACAGCATCACGATCCCTCATGATTTAGTGGTGGGATAGCCTCCGTAACGTGGTGACATCAAACTGTACGTACTAAACCTTTATAGCTCTCCCAGATCAGTCAACTACTCATTCGACCAATTACTCTCCTTAGCAAAACGTCAGGCCGGTCCCCACGCACTCCTTGTCACGGGGGATTTCAATGCGCCACATACCGCTTCGAGTATCACCACAGCACCCGCAGAGGTCAGCGCCTCTAGGATCATATACAGGCACTCCGCTTTGTGATTGAATCGGATCCGCTGACCCCAATGCGAGTTGGTAACAGCGTTCAGAAGGACTCCTCCCCGGACCTCAGGCTCACATTAAACGCCCCTCAGACAGCCTGGGCCAACCAGACCGACACACTAGGCAGCGATCCTTTCATCATTCAAACCACGCTGTCCTTAAGCAAACACTCTCATACTCGTCTCCGAAGGACCTACTTACCCAACTGGGACAAATTCCGAGATTGCGCCGTGGTCATGACGCCCCAGAAATCTCACCGCTAGGTCTCAAGCGCTGGGTCCAGCAAATGGTACCTGATGTCCGACAAACCAGTACTCCCCTTGATCCATGCATACCGGCGCAAACTCTCGACCCACACCTCCAGCATCTTTGGGCAGCGTACTGCGGCATACAGCGCCGACGGCGGAAGCAAAAACATAATAGGAAACTTCGGCTTAGGGTCGCTCATCTCGAAGCGGAAATACTCAGATACTCGGCTGAGGTTACCCGTAACCGATGGTTTGAGATCTGTGATGGCATTCACCCTAGGCATGAAACGCACTTGGTCCCTTTTAAGGCACCTTCAAGATCCGACTGGCTCTAAGACGGAACAACGCAACCGCCTCACAGTTATATTACAGAAATTCTCGGGGCATAACGAACAACTCCTGCGCCCATTGAGAACGCATTACATCCCCACTGGTCCTTCGATTCCCCTCGCGTCAAAGCGCGGCTCGCCTAACAAAACCCTGGACGCACCTATCACGGAAGGAGAAGTGAGAAGCGCCCTCCTACTGATTCGGCCAGGATCCGCAACCGGTGCAGATGGCGTGACCAACAAACTTCTTCACAATCAACGTAGACGATCCTTGTATTGCGGCCCTAACTACTTACTTTATTATTATTGTACTCAAGGCACCCTTCCCCGAGCTCAAAAATATTCCTCCATAACCCTAATTCCTAAGCCAGACAAACCTCTTACAATGGAACACCTTCGCCCTATATCTCTCACTTCACAGACTAACCACTCACATCCCTAGCACAGATGCCTTTCGCACCACAGTTCTAGGGTTTAGACCTAAACTGTTCACCCGGGATGACCTCATGCAGCTACAGCAAGAGCTAATTTCCCACCACCTAAACGCGACGAAGCGGCGATCTTTGGCTAGATTTGACAAAAGCATTCGACAGAGTCTCCCATAGTGCCATCCTCAGAGACCTAGAGTCTATCCACCCAGGAGAGCGCACTTACAACTACGCACGTGATTTTCTCACCGCACGTACTGCCGCACTCCAGGTATGCGAGCTCCGTTCTGACCGCATCCGACTTTCTTCCAAAGGTACACCACAGGGTTCAGTATTGTCTCCTCTTTTGTTCAATTTGATAATCCTGAACATCCCCAAAAAGTTAGATTCGGTACGTGGCCTCCGATAGTCTATATGCCGACGACATTACGATGTGGGTACCTGGAGGTAGCGATGCTCACATAGAAACCATACTTCAACAGGATGCCCACGGAGACAGAGACAGAGGCGAAACTCGCTGGGTTATCCTGTTCTCCAGAAAAATCTGTGCTATGAATTCTCCCTGCCCGGTCTTGCCGTGATTCGCCGAACATGCAGGTTTCCATCGGCAACCGAATCATCCCAGAGGTGCAAACCCTTAAGGTGCTAGGCCTAATTATACAGCGCAATCGAGGTAATGCGAAATTCCTTTCCCTACTTAACTCTCAAGTCAATCAAACAATTGACCTAATTCGACGAATCGCTAGCCGTCACCACGGGCTCAAGCAGAAAGAATGAATCCGTCTAGTTCAGGCTTTCATCATCATTCGGATCACGTACTCTCTCCCCTACCTTAAGCTTACCACCTCCGACATACACAAAATTGACTGCCTCATCCGAAAGGCATAGAAGGCAGCATTACAAACCCCCCTCCAATCGTCCACTGCCAGACTCGCCTCGTTGAGAGTATACAATACTGCCCACGAGCTACTAGAGGCCCATCGAATTAATCAGTTGCGCCGCCTCTCTAGCACATACACAGGGCGGCATTTTCTTCACCGCTTACGAATTGGCATCCAGGCAATGGTAGAGAACGAAGCTTTGTTGCGTCGAGACATCCGAGAGTGCCTCCGCATAGTCCACTCCCGCGCAACATGCACCCACTACATCACGCGGAGCGCATGTGCCAGCGCGTCCGTGCGCTTATATAAATACCCCATCTCACCCACCACCATGTATGTAGGCGCCGCGGAGTACCGACACGCGAAAGGATTTGCTCTCGCAGTGGTCACTCGCCCCAACTCTCCACCCGTCACTTCTCTCACCGTACGGACATCTTACCCCACAACGGCGGAAGAGGCGGCAATAGCCCTGGCCCTTATCACACATTATAATCACTGATTCGAAGACGGCCGTTCAAATCTTCATTCGTGGTAGCATTCCGGCTACGGCACTCAAAATTATCCTCCAAAATCCCCCTACTCAACCAGTCGACATCGTCTGGGTGGGAGGCAACGAGGCGGCCCACAAAGCAGCACGAGAACTCATTAGCCGTGCTGGGCTCGCTAATGTTCCCTACCACGGTGCTCGCCCGCGATCGACTGCTCTCGTACCAAGAAGTCACGGAGCATTACCGCCTCTACCGCCACCACTATACCCTGCCCACACATCTTTCACCAACGGTCAGGAGCGCCTATGGCGACTCCTTCAGGCTAACTCCCTCGCCAGTCGTTCCCTCCTCCACAAGATCTATCCCTGTGAGTTCCGTTCACCCAGCTGTACCCTCTGTGACTCCCTGGACACACTAACCCACGCCATGTGGGCTTGTCCCCTTAACCCATCCCCCCCCCCCTCTCCAGAGTCGAGCAGTGAGAGGACGCGCTAGGCAGTTCGCAACCGGGGGTGCAGCCACTTCTGGTTGACCGAGCCGCCACCGTCGCCGCCAGCCTAGGGCCGGCAGCCACCACGCGTGCCTAGCCAACTTGCTTGGAAAATAAACTGATCTCTCTCTCTCTCTCTCCTCTGACCTAACCACTGAAAGAGCACAAAATAAAAAAGTGTAAAAACCTCGCACTAACGCGTAAGACTTGAAGGTAGCGAAGCTGTACGCAACCTTCACGACCATCATGAACGTGCAAGTCCACGATTTCAGCCGATTCGCTTCTTCTTCGCTGCCGCAACGACCTTTACTCCATCATTGTTCTTATAGGTGTGAGCTTGTTTTGTTTTTCTGGAAGGGATAATAATTCGCGTTCGTCGTAATCCTCGCAACACTTGCTCGGATTGCGGCGAACGCTGCAGTTTTTTTCTCAAACTTGGCCAATCTCACTAAGTGGGTATGCTTGGCCTTACAAACGTCCGTACTGGACGCTGGGCGGTCGTCGCGAGACGCGCGCACACACGAGCGCTAAGCATTTTCTTGGTTTTTTTAAGCTACCGGGCGGTCGCCTCTAGGCCCGCGCTCACGCGCGCGCGCCCCGGGCAACTTCTAGGTATTTTCATCTGCGGACCCAAAAAATTACGATTTTCTAAGCAGCTTCGCTGTTGAAACATCTTAAGGTCTTGAAACATCTTTTCTGCGACGAATTCATTTATCGAGATACCCATATGACACAGGCTGTGCTGTCGTGGGGTCGCACCTAATCGATCGATTGATTGATTGATTGATTGATTGAAGGCATGGCTGGCGGGTAATATCTCAAATATTTTTTGGGAGTTCGCGATAAAAATGGTATTGTTATCGAGAAACAGCAGTCTTTTTAATTGACCAAACTTGTTTTTTTCCCCATGGCCCCTTTAAGGTTTATTGGTTCGATTGCTGCCCTCTACTTTACTTGTCTTGCTTTGCAGCCCCTCCCACACTTCGTATTCTCGGCCATGTATCAAATAAACTCCTCTCTTTTTCGTGATTTAAAGCTCGGAGCCTCTTAAGGGCCCGGAAGGACGTCCATCCAATGTCGTTGGGCGTCACGCAAGTCAAATGTCGCATACCCACTAGGGCGTTCATCACGATCATCATCATCAACAGCAAACTTGTGCCCACTGCAGGGCGAGGGTCTCTCCCGTTGTCCTTCAACCACTCCTGTCCATCCCAGCACGAGTCCGCTCTTCCCCCCGAATTTTCTTATTTCGTCTCTCCACGGAGTAACTGCCTCCTTCGAAGCCCTTCTTCTACACCCATCCCTTCTTCTGCCCCAATGGTCCACCGGTTTTCTGTTCGTCTCACTACATGGCCAGACCAACTCCACTTCTTTTTCTTTATTTGAACTACTCTACTCAAGTTTGTTCTCTGATCCAGGTAGCTCGTGTCCAGACCCTGCGTGTTATGTCTAATATTATTCGTTCCATAGCCCGTTGAGCCGACCTACGTTTGCTTTTAAGTTGTTGAGTTAGGCTCCAGGTTTCCGCTGCGTATGGCATTACCGGAATAATGCACTGGTTGTAGATTTATCTTTTGAGTGACAGAGGTAGCTCACTTAATGTGGGAGTGCTTGCCGAGTGCTTCTTCTGCGCCAGATTTCTCTCTCGTGGTTGGGGTCAGCACCGACAACCTTTCAGAGTTAGTTAGATTCTTCCGCCGTTTCGCTGCCTATGCTGAAGAGGGCCCATTTCGGCATGTTTATTTATTATTAGTATACATTTATTCGTACACATTTTTAGCCCGTCGACCATGCTTTCTCACTGTAGTTCCTCAAACATTTTTTGCAGGTGGTGTGAAGGTGTTTTGGAGGTGTTCAAGACAATGTCGTCTGCAAACGTCAGGTGGCTCAAGTATTTTTCGTTTATTCGTAGTCCCGTGTTTTCCCAGCCAAGCTCCCTGAATACCCTTATAGACATGCTGTGAACAGGGGGATTAGCCAAGAAGCATTTGTTATAGTAGTAAGAACAAATTAAGAAAAACAAACTACGGGAGCAGAAGAAATGATTTAGTCGGTAACGTCGAGAGCGAGAAAAAAAGAAAGAGGAATGGCAAAACAAAATAAAGGTCAACCTGATCGGAACAGTTCTAGCACGGCAGACGAGCCGTCTCTGCAACGAATAAGGGGACGGCGTGACACATCCCTATGGCAGTGTCCCAGCTTCTTTGTGCTCCCTAAAGACAAAAGCGCTGCAAGAGACAAGGACAGTGGTGCTAAGCGTCGCAGGCGAGTCTCCAGCAGCCTTCTCCGATAGTTGCTCCTCGCCTCGCGGCGCATACCCTTGCGGGAGTCTGGCCAGAAATCGGGCAGTTTAAAAAGGGATGAAAAAGAAAACACGAAAAGAGCAAATAAAAACACAGAAAAACAAAAACAACACACCAGTAAACACAAGATAAACACAAAGTACTCACAATAATATCACAAGGAAAACACAGGCGCATCTCTTCTCCGCACTTCTGAATGTTTTCACGTTCAGTGGAACTTATTTTTTCAGTTCTGGAGGCGGTCGTTCGTATTTTCTATAATGGCCGGCCGCTGTTCCGAGTTTCCGAGCCGTAGTGTTGCGCTTGAAGAACATACTTTCAAAATTCCCGGTATAGTTTATGCGAAAGAAAATCACGGTATGTCGGCGTAAATTCAAGCAAAAGCATGCAATCATGAAAGTATCACGCAAATCATGCAAAATAACCGACATCTGGGCAATTTGGTGTCAGTTTAACATAGTCAATGGCAGCGTAGTACACGAACACAGGAGAAAAATTGTGGCTCCAATCCACGCTGCCAAGCTGGTTGGAAAGCAAAGGTGCAAACGACACCCACAACGATTACCCATGCCACGTCACTTGAACTCTCTCACGTGGCTCCACAGAGAGTGAAACCAGAGAAGGTGAAATGTACTTAACCACACTTTCTATGACTGCACAACGACATTCACGACTGCTTTATGTTATTCTTCTTCTTCTTCTGGCTCTTCTCCTGCGTCTTTACTTTCTGTGGTCTACCCAAGGTTGTCTGGAATGAACTGAAGGAAATGTTACAATGGTGTCTCTTTTTATATATGAAAGCGTGGTGACGTCACTGCGTGATTTCTATGCTGTTGGGTACTTTTTCACTCGGAGTAGCTTTCGTAACCGCAGTCTTTACCTGTATGGCCAGTCCCCCTGGGTAGGTATGGGCCTGGCTTCTTAATGACGGTGGTTTTCTGCTGACATCGCCACGGAAATTTGCTTGGACGGTAAAGGTATACTGCTTCGCATTAAAAAAAGATGACAGGATGGCGCTCTCATGTGAGTGACGCGAAAGTCATTGCATGTAATGCGTCTCAGCTTTGCATTCGGGATCTCCTAAAGACACCTGTAGTCGCCACTCCAGAGGAAACACACTCAGAACGATGAGCGCCACCGAATCCACTTTCACTGCGTTTCGGAAACGACCTTGGCTCCGCCAAAATCGCTATGCTCCAGCGCATAGTAAGAAGGGCCTGACCGCAAAGCAAGGACTAGAAGACCCACTACGGGGCTATCGATCGTGCATCGTTATACCGCTCCTGACAAATTTCTCCGTGTCGTGCGCGCTTGCGTGCGCGAACCGTGCGCAGCCGGCTTCTTCGCGCCACTTTATCTCTCAGCCAGTCGCGCACAACAGAGTCGGCGGTGCGCGAACTCGGGCGAAAGTTGCGATGGTGGCCCCGATGGGCATCCGGCACACCTCCGCTGCTTCGCCGCAGTCGATCAGCGGCGGACGTGAGTGAATACACAAACCAGCAGCTGAGACAGGAGAAGAAGGCGGCCGGGCAATCAGGGCGGCGGACGCCAAGTCGTGATTTGTGGCTTCGCGGCTGAAGTCGACGAGCAGCGGCAGCCGCGGTCTCTTATCTGATGGATTCGTGGTCGCCACTGACGAGCAGCCAGATTGGGCGCAAGCGCACGCCGCCGGTGAGCGAGAAGCTCGTGTCGGGGAAACGCGCGTGCCCGCTGGATCCACTCTACCCTGGGGCCCCACTCTCGACTCCGTGAACTCTACAACAACGTTCCTGCAGTGAAGTTGAGAGTTGAAAGTTGAAAGTTTATTGCGAGAACATGTACAGGAGTGACTACAGAGTTGTCGAGGGGAACGGTCAAAAAGGCTAAAAAAAGCCTGACAAGGTGACGCCCACCTCACCCCTCCCATTTTGGCACGATTCTGCGGGAAATAAAACATTTTTTGTGACTTTACAAAATAACAAAAAAATGCACGCAATTATACACGCAGAAAATCAGCTTTCAGTTTTCAGAAAGAAACAATAATTGCAATAAAAACTTTACGAGAAACAAAAACACATCAGCTCTCTGATTTAAGGAAACAAAAAGTAAAATTCAAGATTGCAGAGTAAGAAAGAAAAAAATCGGTTCTCAGTTTTTAGAAAGGAACAAATTACAACACAAGATTTCAAAAAGCAAAAAATAATATTACCGCTAACTTTTCAGAAAGAACCAAACACTTACAACACACATTTTTTGCGGTAGTTCTAAAAAGTACATGTCTAATTTCTTTTTGAATGCTTCTTCCTAATTAGCATCTTTTGTCATGGTTAAAATTTCGGGGTGATTGTTTAAAAATTCGGGAATCTGGCAGTTCAATTTCTGGTGACCGTAGTTTGTGCGAGTTTTTGGTTTTGTGTATATTATCTGCCCAAACTCGTATTCATGTTTTCTTGACGGGTATTTTCCGTAAACGTCATTAGGGTCAGTCCTTATTTGGTGATAAATAGCTAAAGAGAGTTTTTTATTTAGAATATTCATAATTGTCAATACCTGAAGTTTCTTAAATAATGGAGAACTGCGACTGATGTAGGGTGAGTTAAGCTGGGCAAGTTGGCAAGGGTGCATGGTGAAACGAAGCGCGGAACAACGACTCCGCAGAGAAATAATTCCGGTGTCCTGGGGCGGTATTCCCGTGTTTGTCCGTTTGGAAAACGTCCGTTTTGCGTCCGCTTTATTGTGTCGTACTTCTAGTTGTAGGTAGACTTTGGGTGGACTTTTGCGCAACTGTTCTTGCAAACACATTTTTACACGACTAAACTATTTTAAGCCATCCTTTATGTGTATCTTGTTCCGACAGTGAACCAACAACAAGGCGACGAAAAAGCGCTACTCCAAATCATCTGCTCCAAAAAGCCGCGGCTCAACGCAGTAGCCTTGCCGCGCTTGCATGGCGCAACATTCAGGTGTTCGCTTTTAGCCAATCAGGGATTGCTCAAAAGGGACACTTTTGAAACGGACACAAAACGGACAAACCAGGAGAATACCGCCCCTGTTGTAATTGTTCCTCTCCGTTGTCATTGTTTCTTTCGCGCTTTGTTTCCCTGCGCGAAGTTCCGATTGTCAGCTTCGTAAATTTTCGCTACATCGCAATCGAGGACCCTGTCCTCGACATGGTGATTTTGGAACTGATAATACTACGCTCCAGCTGTAACGATCTACCCCGCCAAGCGCGTTTGTCGGACGCGCCTTCTAGCGGATTAGCCCATTCTACATGAATGTGGTGTGCTAAAAAAGACCAGACTTGGCAGTGATTAAATTACACTAATTATATTACAGCAATAAATTATTTTTTGCTGTAATGAGTAATGTAATGAAGTACATTTGACTGTTGGTAATTTAGTAATGTAATCAATTACTTCAGGCGAGTAATTTTATGGAAATTACTCATTACTTTCCGAATTACTTTTGACTACGATATAGCCTTTCCGCTTCTCCTACGGCATAAAAAGTTGGGCAAGAAAAGTTGACCAAGCAGAGTTCCAATGTCCAGAGAGTCTCTGGGCATCGGAACTCTACGAACGCGAAGGAAGCAACGCTTCGATGAGAGCTCTGCCTGCTTTCTCGTGCCTCTTCGTCCCCTTTTCATGCGTTCCGGAAAAGCCGCGGCGACAGTCAGCCGTGCTAAACAAAAACGTGCAGAATGTGTTCAAGGCATCATTACACTGGTCACTGGTGTAAGCCCGCTGTTAGGAAGGCGCGTTTTTTCATCTGGCGGGGATAAGCACGGAAGCACGTGAACCGTTTGTCGAGTGATGAATTTTTGCTAAAGTAATTGCAAAGTAATTTCCTTACTTTCGAAGGGTAATAGTAATGTTGTGTGATTACTTTCGGCCACATGTAATTTCTAATGTAATTTAATTACATTTTAGAAAATTCTTGGAAAGTAACGAGTAATGTAATTTAATTACTTCTTAGAAGTAATTTTGCCGTCTCTGTAAAAGACCACATACGAGGCCTTAACAGTGACAATATTTCAAGGTTCTGGTATTGTGTGTAGGCAGATTTACACTTTAGTTGGTTATAACACGTTTCGACTACCTCTACCAAAGGCCATTTCATTTATGGCCATTGAAAGTTCAGCTTAAAGGTATGCTGCTATGTGTTCTGTCGTTACCACTTCAGTGCAGTCCTCCCAGCTGTTGCCCTCTGTTGTCAGCTGTCAGCTGTCAGCTGTTGCCCCAGCTGATGCCTCACTGTTCGTGAAGTGCATCTCCCCTGGCACCTGCTGGAACAAAAGGGGTTCATTTATCTCTAGATGCAGAAAGGCGGTCTCGAAGAAGTTTCGTCGTACACTCTAAGCTGGGTAACCCTTAATAGAGATGCAGATTTTCGAATTTTTGTAAGCGATAATTTATAAGTTACGAAAGTAGTCTATATCACGGTAACGTTTATATACGTATACATGTAAGGCTTACTTAGTTATAGGTTACTTTGCTGCTTTCAACATGTATACCTTTATATAGGTGACATCTACCACCATCCAAGGCCACACACCTGGATGTCATGTTGCGTGCCACGCGCGCTTTTGACGGCGCCGCTGTGGCGCGTTTCTGTGGCGCGTTTCTTGCGGGTTAAAGAAACAGTGCGTCAGTGGAAGACGATGTGTGCGACCACGCTCTCTGTTGCACTGCCTGAACTGGGAAAGAGTCCGGTATCTTTTGTTAATCTCCTGAATAAACTGTAGGCCACACGGCTGCGGCCAAAACAGAAAGACATGATAATTTCTAAAATTGCGGTGCCACAAATCTTGAAAATGTTCTCTTAATATGTATACATTGCCTGACAAGTTCAAAAATCGGTACCCAGGTTATTACTGTGCCACCCACAGTTCAAGGTCGTCAGCATACAGAGCATGATGGACCGTGGGGATTGCGCTAAGTAATGGTGGCAACTCTCGCATCGCTAGGTTGAATAGTAGCGGAGACACCACTGATCCTTGCGGTGTCCCCCCCGGAGCGGAGAGTGAAAGTCGTGGATCGGAGATGCCCGAGGCGGACGTTGGCCGTGCGGTTTTGGAGAAATGCAGTGAAATAGGCGTGCATTCGCGGACCGCAGTTTGTGGTTGCTAGTCCCTTGAGGGTGGCCTCGTGTGTGACGTTATCGAATGCACCTTTAATGTCAAGGGCAAGGATAGATTTCTTGCTCGAGGTGGTGAGGTGATCGATGATGTCTGCTTTGATTTGTAAGAGTATGTCCTGAGTATAAAGGTGCGGGCGGAATCCAAACATGGTAGTGTGGAGGTAACCGTTGTCCTCGATGTAAGGAGTGAGGCGGTTAAGCACCATGTGTTCTAAAAGCTTGCCAACACAGGACGTGAGGGAGACGGGACGAAGTTTTGCGGTGGTAATGGGTTTGTTTGGTTTAGGGACCAGCGTAATGTCCGCATGCCGCCACTGCTGGGGGAGAGTGCCAGCAGCCCAATGGTGGTTATAGTAATCTAAGAGATGGTCAATTTCCGCGTGATCAAGGTTCCGGAGAAGCTTGTTGAGAATTTGGTCATTGCCTGGGGTGGTGTTTCGTGTGAGCTTCAGGAGTGCAGCTTCCAGCTCCTGCAGCGTGAATGGGGAGTCGAGAGATGGATTAGGGGGTCCCTTGTAGGGCGGGTAGCGGGCTGGGGGTTGCGTCGGGTCTTCCTGGAGGGACTGCTTGAGACTACTCAGCAGATGGTCTTCCGTACCGGGGTAGGAGTGGATGAGGCGCCCGATGTGATGGTGTGTGGTAGCCTTCGTTTCCGTCTTGCCCATAAGGGAGCGGAGCAGGTGCCAGGTACGGCGGGTGACCAAGGTACCCTGAAGTCTCACACAGAATTCTGCCCAGTTCTGCCGGCTGAGCTTGCGAGCGTAGTTCTCTGCCTCTTCCGTCAGCTTTGCAATGCGGCAGACGCGGCGGACGCGGCGGCAGACGCGGCGCAGGCTACAGCGTATTCATCCTTCGTCCTGTTCTTGCAGATTTATCGTGCGCGCGGTCCGCATGCGGTTTTGGCTACCTCGACCAGACAAGAAAAGAAATCGCCGGCCAACTAGCGACGTCAAGCCCACGTGACCTGGAAGGCGCACTGGGAGATTTGCGACCGCACGGCGCACCCTACGCTACCTATAAAGGACGAGACTGCGCGAGGACTCTCACTTGGGCGGCAGACGCGGCGCAGGCTACAGCGTATTCATCCTTCGTCCTGTTCTTGCAGGTTTGCATTTTACCACTCCCACTAAGTCGCCATCTTGTTCTCTGTGCCGCTACGCTGCTGCCCATGTAGCTTGGCGAAATGAGTAGCGCTGAAGACAATTGTTGCTTTGACTGTGACTTGGTTATCAGCCAGGATGACCCTTTTGCTGTTTGTAGTGAATGTTTATGCTCGTACCACTTGGGACCATGTTCGGGGATTGCGGAAAGGACTTTCAAGTCCAGATCAGAATCTACAAAGAAGCAGTGGCGATGCCCACTGTGCAGAGGCGCTAAGCAGAAAAAAACAGTTGACTACGCATCGGTTAATGCAATGGCTGAGCTACAGGAGAAGGTGAAGACCATGCAGGAAACACTGACCAGCCTTGAAGCAAGTGTTCAGCACGTTTCGGACAAGTATGATGAAATATTAACAAGACTTGACCAACAGGAAAAAGAAATGATTGAGACGAAACAGCGTGTTGAGGGCATTGAATCTGTCCAAGGCAAAGAGCAAATCAGCTGCACAAAGAAAGACCTTGACGAACTTGAGTGGCAGAACAGAAAGTTAAATCTAGAGTTTCACGGGTTGCCAAAGACAGATAAGGAAGACCTACTGGCTAAAGTAAACGAAATCGCGGCAACACTTGAGGTTCCCGAGCTGACGCACAATGACGTCACTGCGGCCCATCGCTTGCCTTCGAAGCCCCACAAAACGCCTGCTGTAATCGTGCGCTTCGCTCGGCAGGCTACAAGGAACGCCTGGTTCGAAGCTCGACAAAAACTGAGAGAGACTGAAAGTGATGTGTACATTCAGGCAAATATGACCAAGCAAACGAGAACGCTACTTTGGGAAACAAAACAGTGGGCACAAGAAAGGAATTTCCGTTTCGTTTGGCACAACAACTGGCAAAGTTTTGATCCGGCGCAATGAAGGTGACCGAGCCATTGTTGTAAGATCGAAACATGGACTTGGAAATCATGACGTAGACCTATGGCAAGTTAAGTTTTTTCTGAACACCGACTTACATGTATGTCACCCCCGATACCTTGCGTACCCATCTCGGGAAAACCCATCTAGCTGGACTCAAATTTTTTCATTTAAATGCGCAGTCTGCGAGAAACAAGCGTATATCCTTGGAAATATTTTTTACCCAGATTGGATTTCAGTTTGACGTCATCATGTTATCAGAAACCTGGTTTACAACTGACGAAGATGTATTTAAAATCCCAGGATACAATGTTTTCTTTTTAAATCGCCCCTCTCGCCAAGGTGGAGGAGTATCTATGCTCATCAAAGATATTTACCAGTGTGACATGATACCAGCTTTCACGTGCACGAACTACGACTATGAAATATTGTCTGTAAAACTGAAGGACTACGTCATTTCTGTTCTTTACCGCCCTCCGTCTGGTTCACACGTTTTGCTCTTGAGTTATCTTGAACGTTTTTTCGATTACTGCGTCAACAATAAGCTTAAGATAATTTGTGGTGGCGATTTTAATGTCGACATGTCTTCTCATGGTAGTATAACAAACGAGATGACTTGGTCATGTCAAAGTTTCAACTTAACCAATGTTATAAACTCTCCAACACGAGTAACTGCAAACACTTCAACGCTCATCGACTTTTTTCTTATAGGTTCGGATACTACCAATGTTAAGGCTGGTGTTATAGCGTGCGATCTGAGCGATCACTTACCTATATTCATGGCAATCGAAAGAAACTATAGAGTTAAAAAACCACCGGTTAGAGCAAGACATTTTTCGTGCGAAAACTTGGATCACTTTAGGAATGATGTTCTAGAAATCGATTGGATGGACGTCTGTAGCGCCACAAATGCTTCCACTGCAATGGATACCTTCATCAAAAAAATTAAGCACCTGTACGATCAATGTTTTCCCTACAAAGAGTTTACCACCTCCCGAAAGATCCGTAAGTCCTGGATGACTAGACACCTACTGGCTAAAATAAAAAAGAAAGGCGTCATGTATGCAAAATTTCTCACCCACCGTAGACCAGAACTTTTAATAGACTACAAAAAATTTCGCAATAGCCTTAACAAGGAAATTCGTCGCGCTAGAAACGAGTATTTCAGTAACATATTTACAGAATGTAGTCACAACACAATGGCAACCTGGAAAAAGATAGGATCACTCTTTGGCACTAATAGCACCTCCAACACAGTCTCGGAAATCACCGTAGATGGTAAAAAATTAACAGGTTGTGATCTGGCAAATGCCTTCAACGAATATCTTGTGACGACATTGTCCTCACCGGTATTATTAAATAACACGCTAAAGATGGTGAATTCTTGTTCCGACTCAGTATTTTTAGCCCCAGTAACTGAGGCCGAGGTATTTTCAACAATTATCCAGCTGCGAAACAGCAACAGTTCCGATCCTTTTGATTTTAAGCTCCACCCTATCAAACTCATTGCTGATATAATTTCCCGCCCGCTGACGAGTATATTCAACCTGTGTTTTTCTACTGGTACTTTTCCAGCGAATTTGCAAACCGCGAAAGTAATCTTACTGTACAAGAAAGGGGACAAAAACAGTTTTGGGAACTATAGGCCTATATCAATTTTACCGATTATCTCGAAAGTCCTTGAAAAAGTTTTGTATTCTCGGCTCGCGTCCTTTACAGATAAACAAAAAATACTATCAGATGCTCAGTTTGGTTTACGTAAACACAGGTCTACTGAACTGGCGCTACTTGCGCAGAAGGAATTTATTCTCCGCCAAATCGAAGACAGAAAATTCGTACTTGGAATATTTATAGACTTCTCGAAGGCTTTTGATTCGCTTGACCGAAAGTTGCTACTTAAGAAATTAGAATTATACGGTATTCGCGGTAGGGCCCTTGAGGTTATTGAATCATACCTTGGCAACCGCCAGCAATATGTAAACATAAATAACTCGACTTCTTTAACAAAGCGGACATACCTTGGCGTACCACAAGGAAGCATATTGGGTCCCTATTTATTCAACATTTTCATAAACGACATTGTGTTAATCAGCTCTTCCGTAAAATTTATAATCTACGCGGATGACACGAGCTTGTTTTTAGCCAATGAAAGCTGCACAGATCTCATTAGCCGAGGCAATGAGATTCTAGCTAAACTGTGTGAATGGGCTTCGTCAAATGGCCTAATAATAAACCGTGAAAAAACCAAAGCTATTATTTTCCGAGCTAAAGGCAAACAAATAAATCCAATAAATAACTTGCATCTCGATGGCCGCCCCATAGAAGTTGTGAAAAGTTTCAAAACTCTTGGCGTGATATTCACAGAGCATATGCTCTGGGATTTGCAAACAGACCGGGTAGCAATGAAGCTTTCTAGAGTAATAGGACTTCTTTATCCGAAATCGTGAGTTACTTCCCATTAAAACAAGGTTTATTATATACCATGCACTATTTCAATCATGTATTAGCTATTGTTTTTTAGTATGGGGTGCCACTACAATGTCAAACATCTCTAAACTTTCCCGACTGCAGAATAAAGTAATCAAAATAATAACCAATACTCCAATGGATCACTCGGTTGGTACTTTATTGAAACAATTCGAATTAATTGAGGTACAAAAACTGTTCGACTATCGCCTCTGTAAATCATTAATAAACGAGCGAATCCATAACACAAATACATTACTTAACTTGGCCAACTTGACTCGAAATAATTCTGTGTACAGCGTGAGAAACCCTGAACGCTGGTTTGTACCTACCAGCCGGACTAACTATGGGAATAATATGCTCAGCTCCATAACACCAAGATTACTCAACACTCTATATAAAAATGGTGTCGAAATAGAAAATGTAACCCCAAAGAACTTGTTAGCAGTGTTTCTTTAGTGATGTTCACCTTACTGCATTTTTGTTACTTGCATTGCCCCTGCACTGTATTTTATAGAGTACTGTTTTTTCTCTTGTTATATATGCATACCGTCGTGCCATCTTCTTTGTATTGCGATTGTTTCTTTGTGTATTTCACTGCAATATTACGTTTTCTATATCTAGAATATACTACTTACACAAGTTGCAATCAAATAATGAACATGAAAATATTTGCTGCTGTATTTGCGTTGTACAAACTGTTGTCCAGGTCCAGGGGGTTGAAGCTTTGTTAAGCTGCAGTACTGCAGCTTTTCTCCAACCCCCTGATGTACTTGTACATGAAATAAACTGAATCTGAATCTGAATCTGAATCTGATCCTAAGCTTACGGTTAGTGCGATTGCGCTTCCACCGTTTGGTGAGGCTGCGGCGAGCTTCCCATATGTGGAGGAGGTGAGAGTCTGCCACAGGGGTTTCTTGCGTTAGGTTGACAGTGGTAGTGTGTTGCCGACAGTGGTCCAGTAATTTAGTTGTCCATGTGTCGATGCAATCAATTTTCCGAGCCGGTGTTTGTTTACGGAACTCTTTCCAATTGGTGATGCGGGCCGTGCCAATTGAGGGTGCTTTGGGGCGGTAGTGCGATATCGTAAGTTGAATGATGTGTTGGTCACTGCCCAGGGTTTCGTCGTGGCGGGACCATACTACATGCGGGACGTTGTGGGTGAGCGTGAGGTCCGGAGTAGTGTCCCTGGTAACGCTTGGGCCAATACGGGTGGGGAGACCTTATATATTGCACAGGTGAAAATGCTGTTGTTGGAGGGCATGGAAAAGACGTTGGCCATTAGGAGTGTCGTAGCGGTATCCGCACGCCGTGTGGGGGGCATTAAAATCACCAAGAAGAATAAGTCGGTGGCCACGGGTCTGTTGCCGTAGTGTTTGTAGTAGGGCTTGGATGCCATGAAGAGGTTGTCGGGGGGTGCTGTAGATATTTAGTATGTATAAGCTGGGTTGCGTTTTCTTCGGAGGTAAAAGTTCCACAACGCAAGTAACTCACTTCTCATGCGAAGCGGATATATCCAGATCTCCTCGAGACTCTTCGAAGCACCCATAGCCTAACGTGCGAGTACCGATTTCCCAAAAGTCGCCTAACTTTTGCCCTCACTGTGACGCAAATATTTCAGCAAGCCAGTATTGAGGAGTAGAGACAGGTGGCCGAACGACACGATTTTTCGCAAAATATGACACTCATGGCGATTTTTCGCAAAATATGACACTCAAAGGGGCCGTGCAACACTTACCATAATGGGGTAAAGTTTATTGCCCCAGCAATCTCCTCCCGGAAGAATAATAAAACTCCGTTCAGTATCATCGGAACTACGCGAGATCAAAAATCGCGCATAATCGTTCCCTCTCAACTCGACACTTGAGCACGCAAAGAAGGATGCACGCTCTCTCCCGGCGAAAGGGTTTCTCCTCGTGGGTTTCTCCTTTTCTCCCCACCGTGGACTCGTCTATTTCCGGCAGGTGCGCCTTCATTCCGCGGGGAAAGTCGCCCACGCCTCGCCGAACCCGCACATTCGTTCCGGTGAGGCGCGGCGTCGTCGCCCGCCAAGCGCGCGCATGCGCAGTCGGGACTCGTAACCCAACGCCGTAATCTCAGCGCACGCTAGACGCTATGCTAAAACTCTGTTGGTGCCTGCTCGAAAGCGCCCGCTCAGGCTGGCAGGGTGCTTTAAGGCAAAGCTTTCTACCTCTACAAGCTAACGGTTCCTTCGCGGCATGCGGGACAAAAAACACCTAACACGGCTGAAGAGGGGGAGGGCGTTTTGACTTACGGAGCACAGTGTAGATGGCGCGGCGAACGCGTGCTATTATCCAGCGTTGCCGGCGCGACGGCTGGGACCATTCCGTCGGCTTTGTTGCCTGCTTTAGTGACGGTTGTTTTGCGCCTGTTTCGGCGCAGATTCGCGTCCATTGCGCGCTTCCTTCGCACGGCTTGATTAGCTTGTTCGACAGCACTTCGTGGGTAACCCGGACCCGACGGAATTAAGTGGTTGTACGGCAAATATATGATAAGGATTGGTTTGCAGGGCGGGAAAACAAACTGTAGAGACCACGTACAAACATCCGACCTCTAGAGAAACGCTACCAATTCGGTTGTGTTTTAAGATGTATTACAAAAGGCGAAATGAGCAACTTGTTCTTATAAATAGCGATTATAAGAGTTCCCTCAGCTTTCTCGCAATTCTCAAACTTGCTAAAATAACTAGTTTAAATAGGAATACATGGGAATCACTAAGCTCGCATGGCCGAATTGCTTCGGTGTCTGCGCTTGTGTCGCGCGGTGGTGCAGTCGGGGCTACACCACCGCGCGACACAAGCGCCGACACCGGAACCTAGCACATCAGGATGGCTAGGTTCCGCTGTCTCACCGTTCGAAAGACGCTCCTCTCCCTGTTCTTTCTGCCGGGGGTGAAATCTGTCTGCCGGCCTGCACGTGGCCCCCCCTGCCGGCGGACTGGGCTGTGTCGGTCGGTTTCGGCTGTCCTGCTTTGGTCCGTCGCAATGGCAGGAGTCAGTGGTGTGCCAGGCCCACTGTATTGGGTATTCAACGCCCATGGGAGCTTGAGCAACTCCCAGGCACTCTGAGGGCAAGTGCCTTCCAAGAACACCGATGCGTGATGCGGACGCAGGCCCGGACAGCCTGGGTGGCTACCGAGGTTGGTGCTTGGAATGGTAATTCGATCAAAATTTGCGGTCGCAAATTTCTGCGGATCAACTATAATTCTCTTTGGCCGGGGTCGGTAACGCGCCCTGTAATCCAGTGTGGTGGAGGCCGGGGGGTCAATGTTGCGAAGTGCAACTGCACCAAGCGCTACAGTTTGTGTTATAGTGGCGCACGGTTGCTGAAGCAATGTGAGCGCTACTATGAGGCCGGGGGAGTGGCGAGCCCCTGTAACCGCAGCTAGGAAGGGGCCTATAAACACGAACCGATCTGCTCGCCGAGGGAGGTGACGAGCCCTTGTAACCCAAGTCATAGGGGTATATGCGGTACAGTTCGTTTTATCGTGCCATGCTTAAGCAGGGGTACACACAATGAGGCCGGGGGTGTAGCGAACCTCTGTAACCGGAGCATGGAAGGGGCCTTTAATGCGAACTGGTCTGCTGACCGAGGGAACTTGACGAGCCCTTGTAACCTTCAGTCTTGGGGGCGAGAGTGCAGAGCCACTGGGAGTTCCTCAGAGCAGTGGTTCTCAGCCATGACTGCCCCGGGGACCCCTTTTGGGCTTGCGATAGTGATGGGGGACCCCACGATGGAGCGTATGTTGATCTGTGCCATAATGTCAAACAATTTGTACTTGAATCTGTAAGTCTTCTAGGCACCTATATGCTGCCTTTTGTGGGTTTCTTTTCTTTGTCTTTCATAGCTGGCGTGTTGGACAAAATGCAGATGTCAAAATATGTGCCACGCGGAGAAGCTAAATGTACATTTAATCCGGCGGATCCACCTTTTTGCTTTGCAAGCAAATGCTGGCAAAATCGAGAGAAAAATGGCGGGTGAAACGTTGGCGGGAAGCTTCGCGGACCCCTGAAATGCTATCGCGGACCCCCTGGGGTCCTCGGAGCCCCATTTGAGAACCACTGCCTCAGAGGATCCCTTGTATCCCGAAAGATGGTATTTGTGGAGCAACTATGACTCTCTTGGCTAGGGGAAGTAGCGAGCCCCTGTAATCCAGTGTGAGAGGAGGCCAAAGGCTGGGGGTGGTAATGCGCCCCTGTAATCCAGCCAGCGTGAGAGGTAGCCAGCGGGTCAATGTTGCGACGTAATCACTGCGCTCAAGCGGTACAGTTCGCACGTAGTGTTGGCGTACCATTGCTGAAGCAATGGGTAGACCACTGCCGAGCCGGGGGCGTGCACACCCCTGTAACCATAGCTTGGGGCTCGTTCTGTTGAACTTGCGAAGTGGTCTGCAGGCCGGGGGTTGTGACAAACCCTTGTAACCTAATGTCATAGGGGCCAGAGCGTGGAAGTACGGTAATTCCACGAGACCTCCTCGAGGAATCGGGGAGGCCGCACAATCCCTGCCCAGGGTTCCTGGTCAACTGGAATCAGGTCCTACGCGGAGGTCGAGCGGTCGGGTGTCGACCCGGCGCTTGGCGATGCGGTTGAAGTAGGAAGGCTTGTCGAGATCGATCAACTATGACTCTCTTTGGCCGGGGGAAGTAACGCACCCTTGTAATCCAGCGTGAGAGGAGGCCGGCGAGTCAAGTTGCGAAAGTAGCAAGTGAGGCCAGCGTACAGTCGTTTGTATTGGGAATACCGATTAAATTCGGGAAACCATTACGGGCCGGGGGACTGGCGACCCTTGTAACCGCAAGCTTTGGCGGGGCCAGCGACCTGATCGCAACAAGTCGGGGGGAGTGACATAACCCTGTAACCAAACGTTATGGGGGCTAGATGTTGTACAGTCCGTATAAGGCCGGGGGGGTCGCGCCCCCTGTAACCTTGATGTGAGGGGCCTATAGACTGATCTTCTCTAGCTGAGGCGCAGGCGAACCTCGTCACCCAAACGCCGCGGGACGTACCAATCGAGCTACTTGGTGCCCCGCACGGGGAAAACGAGGAAAGGTGAGGTTAGTACACCGACCGGAGAAACTCTCCTGGCTTAGTAACGGCTAGTAGGCCCGGACCGATCTCCTCTGCCGAGCCCAGCGGCAATGCCAGAAGACTCTTGTTCTATTGAGCGAAAGAGTAGGCACAGAGGAGGACATAAGTAAAGGGCTCTCATAACAGCCCCCCGTGGGAGCCTTGCGAACGTGGATTTCAGTTAACGTTCGCATACAAGCTTTCCGGTGTCCGGAGACCGTGAAAAGCAGGTGTTGCAAGTACCCATGTATAGTGGAAAGCTTTACTGGTGATTCGTGAGTACCTGGTGCGGGACCGTTGATCGAGGACGTTAGTACGCATCGGCCGCAAGAGCTGGGGATCGGGGGGGGGGGGGGGGGGGGTGACCGTCACCACTAAATAGGGTACGTTCCTGTCTCCGACAGTTGGGGCCCGTTATCGGACCCTATGGGTGAGCGGTAACCCGTGGCAGGGACCGCATATTTGCAATTGGCACTGTCTGATGCCCTCGCTGAGCAATCAGTCTTGGAAGAGAGTCAGACAATAAGGATTGGAGCATAAATTGCTCCCCCCCATTCCCACCCTTTCTTCCCATAACCCATCCCGATGTCCAAGTTCCCGTTCCCAACAACCCACCCTATCCGGCTTTTTTCCTAGAGGGGACAAGGGGGGGTCCCCCCGGGCTCGTCCCCATGGCGGTGGGTCGCAAGAAAGCTTTTCCCGTTTAATTTCTCTCCACCTTCGGGGTGGACAAAATTCTCTTTGCCGGTTGGCCCTTTTTTTGTATTGTTGCAATTGGGTATAACCGGTTATACTACGGTGGTGCCGGGGAGCTATTGAAAGCTCCATTTACTCGATGTTCTTTCTGCCGACCCACGGCTTGGCTACAGTGGCGGCGTCCGCCGCTCTAGCCCGGCCGTGCCTGACGCTTCTGCGTTCTGGACGCATCCCCCGCGAATTCCTGGTAACGGCTGACCGAATCTCTGGTTTCGCTCTTTGTAGAGCCAGGTGTGTGAATTCAAGTGATGTCGTATGGGCAATTGTTGTGCGTGTCGTTTCAAGTTTTTGCTTTCCAACCACCTTCCCAGCGTGGATTGGAGCCAATTTTCTTGAAGCAATAATGCACTTATGTTCAGTGATCTGGTTGAAAGTGATGTCTTGAGTTCGTAACTCCTACTCCGCTAACACGCAAAATACACAAGCACACACAAAAAAACACAGCATTATATGAGTATTAAAAAAATACCAAAACACAAAAAACCTCCCCAAAACTTAACGTACAGGTTCTGACAGAAGGGGTATAGACGAGGCGACGACGGCGGATCGTCACCGGAAATACGAGAAATAAACATTGACGTCGGCCAGCAACAGCCAATAGTACAGCCACCCCGGTAATGACGCAGTTAAAGGGGTGCGTAAAGGGGGACTTTGAAGTTATCTCGCATGTCTTCGCGGTGATTTGCGAGCTTCTTGTTTCACGTGCCCATGTAATATTTGGGTCATGTATTCCTAGAGGTGTAACCTAAACTTCGCGCAGGTTTTATTTGCACTGCTCGAAGCGTTTTGCGGGGCCAGAATACCTGGAGCGAACTTTCACGGCGAAGTTCGCGTGGCGGAAAATCCGCCGCGGCAGGACACCGCATGTTCTTCAGTAACTACATGGAACGAAGACACGACGTCCGCCGCCGCGCTGCCGCTGGGTTGATCTCAATGTGGCTAACGTAACCTCCATGCCCAGAATCAACGGCGGCGTTCAGTAACAGACCCAGTGAAGGAGCTTCCCGCTTCGGTAGTACATCGTTTGGCGATTCTGCAAGACTCGGGGCCGTTTGTTCAACTGAAATATGCGTTTTCAGTACTCAAAAGCATTAAAGGTCCCCGGGGAGATTCCCATAACATTGAACCGGCGGACTACCTCCACTCCATCTTGATTTTTTTTTCTTTATTGCCTCGATATGACAATACACAACATATCATAGTAAATGATAAATCACTCAATCTGGGCAGATGGCGCTATGGGGCAAAATTGAGCTTGCCAAGCCCGGCGCTGAATACATACCGCTGGCTGGCTTCTTGCAGTATTTTTCTGTATTTTAGATACCCTCACAGAGATATCGCCTGTTCCTCACACGCCAATCTTCCAAGCGGGCCCCATGTTGCTGTTAATACAAGTTATGTTGCCGGATCGCCTTTATTTACCTAATAAAAAACTATCGTACACTCCTATCTCCGCGACACAAGAGTTGGGTCGGGACAGTGTTGCGCTTGCGGCTTGAGCTATCAGAAAGCGCGGCCTTCACTTCTTCCAACACCATTTTCATCAATCAATCTCAGATGTACAACCCGCTTCACATTCACAGATGTACATTCCAAAGTGGCCGTCTGCAGCGGCTTGTACACGCCATACGCATGGAGGGGAAATCGGAAGACCTGACTGGTTCCTTCGGTTTGCCGCTCGCCGCCGCTCCGTCGCCGACAAACTTTTCTGTCCCTGATAGATCGGTGGCGGACGATGCCGCCGGGCGTTGTTCGTCGTCTCTTCGTCGTATATTCGCCCCATGTATTCTGGCCTTAAGGCTTAAACAAACGCACGCACACACACAAACACCTCGCTCTTCCAAGCGCCTGGCGCTTCAAAGACACGTGGATATAAAGTTGGCTCTGCCGCAACGCGCTTTGCTTAGAGGGCATCGAAAAGCCTATGGAAGCGCTCCACTGAGAAAGGAAGGAACTTCGCTCGTGCCCTTACTTCCTTCCGCCGCTCTACACATGAGGGCCAGCGTGTCAGTCAGCCAGCGCGACACGGGTGCGCGTTCTACGGAGCGCGACGCTATGCAGCCGAGCGCGTGCCCGTACACGTGCGATCGTGAGCCGGCGAGCTGCGCGAACGCTATCCTGACAGCTGGCGGCGGACCCTTGCCGGGCAGTGCGGCGCTTACGAGTGCGTGACGTCACGCTACTCGCAGGAACTGCGTCACGTGGGTCGCAAGGCTCTCAGCTCGCACAGGTACCACGATTGACGTGGCGAGCCATTGTCATAGGTGCAACACGCGGCACGTATCCGGCGGCTTCCATAGATTTCCGCATTGAAAATCCCCAACACCGGACGCATATGC
This sequence comes from Haemaphysalis longicornis, assembly GCA_013339765.2. Lineage (NCBI taxonomy): Eukaryota > Metazoa > Arthropoda > Arachnida > Ixodida > Ixodidae > Haemaphysalis > Haemaphysalis longicornis. The sequence continues at coordinate 24,650,808 of CM023455.1, forward strand.
AAAGCATATCTTGCGGGACAATCTTTGGTTTCGTGTCGGAAAAAAAAAAAACATAAATGTTTCTGACGTAGGTGTCAATTATATCAGTTTAAAAAATTTAGTTGCTAGTCAGCCCTGTGGTTTCTCTTAACCTCTTGTGTTTTTGTTCAGTGTACGCTACCTTAGATGGTTCATGAACCACTTTGGCTTCTGGCCGTCGGTTTTATTTGTCAACCTTTTAATGGCTAACCCGTCATGTTTTGTGGCGCCCGTTGTCTGCGGTGGCGGTGTACATACGCACTTTTCGTCGCTTTCTTGGCACCGCTTACTTGGCTCCTTTTATGAGCGAAGCTTATACGTCTATTATAAAATGGCTAGAGCGCGAGAAGAAACGAGGACACGAGAAAAACGAAGGGGAAGGGCAAATAAGGGCTGAGTCCGTTTTCTTGTGACCTTTTCTTTTCGTGTCCTTGTTTGTTCTCGCGCTCTGGCTATTTTATAATAAACTGCCAATTCGCCCAACAGTCAAGCTTATGTTAAGCTTATGTGTGTGTCTACGGTTTATCTGCACGTTTCGCGCCTTCGAATAAAAACTCCCGAGGTTGCATCCGTTTTCGAAGCGCGAGGCGTTGAGAAGCGAACGTCCTTGCGCGTGTCTTCTTTTGTTACAAGCAGCCTAGGGTTTCGATAGTGAGCACGCACTTATAGAATACATCGGAGCGTTCATGCTCCTCGCTGAAGGCGCTCGGTACTTGGGCTCCAGAGCAGCACATCGCCCCGAAATTTTCGAGATAGCCTTGTTTAATTGCTCCTACTTACCTTAGATATTGAAGTGTTCCTAGTACGGTCAGACATTGGCTACGGTTGCCGTGTATTTTAGGGCGAAGCCCTTCGGCGGCCGTCTCTGGGCTGAGCCGCGTCGTCGTCGTAAGCGAGCGAACGATGGCAAGAGAGAGAGAGAGAGAAACCGAATAGTGAAAGAAAGCAAAGGAGGAGAGTGTCGCAAAATTGTGAGGGGAGGGCGGTTCGGTGACGGTGCGAGCAAGCGCTCTCCGAAAGGGTGCGGTGGGGGAGGGGGCAGTATCTGTCCCGAGGGGTCGACGCGCGCCCCAAAACGAGGGGGGGCCTCTAGACCAGTCCGTTCGCTTTTGACGCTTGGCGGAGAGAGGCACTGTGAGGGGTGGGCGTGGCTGCTGCGGTCGTGGGACGGCAGGGATGGGGTTTGCGTTTCGCTTAGTACACAGGTTCGCCGGTCCCTTCCCTCCTGGGGGAAGGGGGCAACTTCGCGCCGCCGACGCAGGAGGGCTCACACCAAATCGGGCTACTCCGAGCGAGAGAAAACCAAAAAAAGTGAAGTGCTGGCCTAAAGGCGCACGGTGCTGTTTTCCCCGTCGCATATCGCATTATGTAGGTGGCTATCGTAATCGCCAGCCTTTTTTTGTTGTTGTTCTGCCGTGTACCAATACGCCCTTGGCGGCCACCGCCACCTTGATCGCGAACGCTCAGGAGAAATCAGCTATACGTGTCTTCCTTAGGAACGACCGTCGTCAACGCTCAAGGGGAACAAAGTGTGCTCGTTTCCTTTAAATGCTGTGTCACGTGTTTCGTGCACTGAAAAGCTTCCCAGTTGATCCGCCTTTACAGACTGAAGTGGCCAATGATTTTGCTCTTTTCTTCTTTGGCGTGGAACCAGAGACCTTCAATGCTTTTCATTGAAGGACTCTGGTGGAACGGCCAATGCAATTTTGCACGGCATTGTTAACGTGCAGGGGCTACCCAGAGATTTTTTGAACCGAGCAATCGCGAAAGGAACAAAAAGAGCGGTTAGGCTAATCACACCTCATTTGGAGCCTTCAAGGTTTGATGGATTTGTAGACAACAGTTCACCATTGAAATACCTACATCAATTGGCGAAAAAAAAGGTCCCAAAAGATATTTTTTTGGCGGTAGCACGTGTAACAATGTTTGATGGCACACAAAATTCAGAGAGGTTTGGCCGTTGCCTAGTTTTTTGCGTAAGAAAGAGACAAGCAAAAAAAATACAAAATAAAAGAAAAGAACAAAGATGAAAGAAAACAGAAAAGTTTATTGGCTGAAATAATGTTACGAAATAAAAGTTAGTCTGAAAAACGGCTAACCGGGCCTTTACCACTAAATTCATGACACGACAGCACAAAAACGCGGTTGCACAGAAAATTCACGGTACAGGGTAAAACGTGCGGGCTATTTGCTGACATGGAAGGCTTACGTAAATATGCGCTGTAATGCGGTGTTGCATTCAGCATTACTCTGAAAGGAAGCGTTTTTGAATCTTTAAATGCAGAGAACACAGTGAACGAGATAATTTAATTTTAGTCGGAGGTAACCCTTTGATGCCCAAAACTTTATTATTATATTTGCTTAAGCGTGTGAGAAGTTTTCTCACGATCTAAAAAAATTTGTTCATTAGGAACGGACACTCGGACACACTGGGCACTGACTGCCCATACATCACTTGAACGAGAGAGCTACCTTGATCAGCATGATTTATGGTTCAAGTGAAGAGAGTAGCGTAAAGTTTGTATTGCCATCATTTGTTAAAACAATGACATTGAATAATTTCGGTTACCTGTCTCTAGCCCACTGAGCCACCAGGGCGCGATGCGAGTTGACGCGCGTAAACAATATTTTTTTAGAACACGGAAGTACGTGCTGCCCTCTCTTCTTTCATTTTTGAAGGTCCGGGATCCTTTGCCTGACGATACATGGAGTGTAAATGTCGAAAAATTCATTAAGTGCGAGAGAAAAAGATATTGTTTGAGTTGTTTCTTCTGAGCAACACTGGACATCAAAGGGTTAACTCAAATGTAAGATATTACAGTTCAACGTAAGAGAAATAAATCGGTTCGAACTGACCATGTAGTGAGACTACATGACAACCGGTGGACCATTGGGGTAACAGAGTGGATACCGACCGACGGGTGAAGTGGAAGTCTATTTACTAGATAAAGGGACGAAATAAGAAGATTCCGAGGACCCGGGCTGCGCTAGAAAGGAGCGAGTAAAGGTCAGTAGAAGACGCCTTCGTCCTGCAGTAGACCTGAATGGGCTGGTGGGGATGATTGGTGGTTATTGATGATCACTGACATGGTTACAACGAACTGTTTTTGCCCAAGGTGTGATGAGTTGTTCGAGGCCGCTTTTCAAATTGCAACAGCAGCGCGAAAGCCACCCGGTAAGTGTCATTCTGTTCGGTGCGTGGTGCGTTCGGTGCATGCCCTATAGCGTGCAAAATGAACATACCGATCGCGCAAGTTACAACCGTAATCGTACAGCCACCTCAGCTGTCGTGGGGCCTTAGAACACGCCGTCATTGGACTGCGCACAAATACAGCTTCTTCGTGCCAACATGCTGTGCCGACTTCCACTGGCAGGAATTCCTTCGCGGTTCAGGGCACCTCAGCAGGTGCACGTGCGTCGCGAGCGGGACCAGGCGTCGCCGGAAGTCCGTCGAGTGCGCTTCCGGCGTTACGCCACCGGTGCTGGCGACGGGGCTAGCGTGACACGAACTCGTATCGGTAGGAGCCGATAGGGGGCGCTTTATCGCTTACGCTACCATGCATGAAAAGTTAAAGGGCACTGAGATGCGGTGAGGAGGGCAGCTCGGAAATGTTTGCCCCTCGACACACAAGACCGGGCGAGCCGCGCGCGTTGAAATGTTGCGCGAGCCGGACAATCTCTACAACGAGCAGCTTGAGCTTCCCTGAAAGTCGGGCCGATTCTGCTGCGTGCGCCGCGGAGGAAGCAGTCCCTTTGTTTGCCCGCGTGAATTGGAAGGCACACAGTTTTGGCGTGTTGTGAACAAGCGGCTTCCGTTGCCACTCGAGTGCGCTGCCCCTGTCCTGGCCCTTCTACTAACTTGGAACATACCAGCGGCACTTCGGGGGCGGGTGTTCATGACTGTTCCGTGTATTAGTTTCCGTAATGAAAACAATGATAATTAAAATAAGATTAATAATTATGTAACGATAACGGTATTAATATTATTTCCTCGGGGAAATTGTTTGCTTACGTTGCTCGACCGTGAAAGCATTGCGGCTTCCGCTGACATTGTACGTTTCCTGTGCGGCTGTGCTACTTTGCTGGCGTATACTTGCGCAGTCGATCCCTCGCAGGAACTGCCGCTACACCTCGAGCCATGCGCCTCAAAGAACAGGGCAGACAAAGACGCCAAGGGCTGGTTGGAGTAAGAAGCTTCCTGATTGGTTGAAGCCGAACTCGTTGATTTGAAAGCAAAGGCCAACGGCGGAATCCTACAATACCACAAGCCCCGCTCATGCCTCAATCAGCTTACCCTGCTGGGCCGACTGCTGGCCCAGCAGTCTTGCTGGGGAAGCTGACCGAACACTCATCCGGCCAGAGTATAGAGGCTTTAGACAGCTCACCGGTACAGAAACCCTGCTAACACAAAGACGCATAATACCTACAGCCAATGTTTTAAATATCACCAGCAGCCTTCACCTCGCAGAAACAGGAAGAGCACAGTTAAAACGAGCAGTAACTTCCACATATGCTGCTTAGCCAGCAAGAACGCCAAGACAAGCATTTCGAGCTCACTCTCCTACAGAACTTTCAGCTAATCGACACATACCGAACGGAACAAACTTCTCAGCTTGGAGTTGATAACTGTGCAAGGCGAAAAAAAATCTAACTCCCCTTTCGAGAAGAAACATGGTGGAAACACGACGCTTTCTCCGATACACAATGCAGTCCACAGTTCAATCAGCCAAAGTACAAATACACGACAACGATGAGCTAATCGAATGCGATGTTGCGACTTTCTACCTGTTAGTTCGCGATTGGGTCATCTGAATGCGCTGATTCGGTTAGCTCCCAGCGTTTTCGTTGATTAGGACTTTGGCTGACTGGATTGTGGACTGAATTTGCAGCGGAGAAATCCTCGCGTTTCATCGTCGACATCATCCTGTGCCCTTTGTGAAAACCCATTGTGTAATGTTCGCTTTTCTGCAGTGGCTGATCGGATTGCAGACTTTACATTTGTATAAAAAAAAGCCTCGCGTTTCATCATCATCGTTCGCCCTTCTGTGGAAACCCGTTGCGTAAAGTTGAGTTTCCTGTACTGCGTTTTTTTTTTCGACACTGCCACACGTAAGAAAGTTGAAAGTCGAATGTTTTTTGTGAAACCATGTACAGGAATGCCTATACACTTGTCGAGGTGGATGTTCAAAAAGCCCACAAAACCAACAAAAAAAAAGCCTGACAAGGTGGCTACCCCCTTCTTCTCCCCCCACAGTTTGGCACGACTCTGCGGGAAATGACACGTCCTTTGTGACTATACAAAATAACAGAAGAATGCTAGCAATTATGCACATAGAAAATCAGATTTCAGAAAGAAACAATAACTATAATAAAAACTTTACAAGAAAAAAGCACACATCGGCTCTCCGATTCCAGAAAACAATAGGTCGAATTGTAGATGTTGCAGTAAGAAGGAAAAATAGTTCTCAGCTTTCATAAAAAAACAATCATTAAAATACAAGATTTCATACGGCGAAGACAATTATCTCCAAGTTTTGAGAAGGAAACAAACAATTACAACACATGTTTTTTAGTGTAGTTCTAAGAAGTACATGTCTCATTTCTTTTTGAATGCTTGTTCGGATTTAGCATCTTGTATAGTGGTTAGAATTGCGGAAGACGGGGAAAAACCATAGACGGGGAAAAAAACATAGAAAGATTCGCTTTAAAAAACATAGAAAGCATCGCTAACAACAGCGGTAACTCATAAGGTGTCACACAAAAACGTCTTCCTGGGAAGAAGCGGCGACACCCGGACTCCTAGCGCCTAGGGATCTCCCAACCGTCACGATTACCGTCGAGGTACCCGCATTACCGAGATTTTCCATCTACGATTCAGGGATGTATAGAATATATTCCCAGTAGCTTGAATGCACGCAAAACACAAACTGTTTCAGCTGGTTACAACACCGGAAGGTGCCCAAAAAGCTATACATTAGGAGGTGCCCCATGGGCCTAAAACAATTTGAACCAAAGCAAGCTCCAGGACTAAAGTGAAGGCATACAGGACGAACGCTCACTTTCAAGTGGACGTTTATCACCGAAACATGTCATATTTATAAAAACGACGAAATCAGTGAGCCAACCCCACAAGGGAAGCTGATGGGGCTGCGGATAGGCGAAGCGTGCGTCAGCATGCCTTCTATAGGCTTTCCCACCAAGGAACTTGATTGTTTAAAAGGGCCAATCAACACTGACGTAACAGAGCTATCTCAAAGAACAGGATACGTGTGTTCATAACAACTCCTTCACCGCTACGTCATATTTACGCCTATTCCTTCGTTTTCGTATTCGAGTCTTCAGCACAAATTACTTTCTTTGTTGTACTGACGTTGCGCCACGGTCAGGTGTCACTCGGCACGCGTGACACGTGATCGTGCGCTCCCAGTTCATAGCATTGTGAATTTTATGAAGCGGTCGCCCCTGAAAGTTCCCGATTCCTGCCCAATCCTCTGAAGTGTCTATGATACCAAGAAGTAAAGAAAAACAACAAAATTGATGGGTGGTAAGGTTTAACGCGCCGACGAAACTCAGGCGCTGAGCCATAGTGGAGGGCTCCGGATTAATTTTGACCACCTGGGGATCTTTAACGTGCGCCGAAATATCGTACACACGGGCGTTTTTGCTTTTCGTCTCCATCATAAAAGCGTCCGCCGCGGCCGGGAATAGAACCCGCGACCTCGTGCAACAACAACGACATCAGTTTTAATTTAGTATCGCTGCTTATCCGGTTGACTCATTTAGACGTATGTCTGTGTATGCGCGTTTATAAGTACGACGTGTGTCTCTAATAAAAGTTACGCTGGATGTCAGTGTGCATCCTGTGTGCCTTCACTTTTGTCCCTGTATTTTTTGCTGCGCGGTAGTAGTCAAGATGGATTACAAACTCGTCCAATCGTGCAATCTGCGAGCTGCAGACTTGTCACTCACAACCGCGTGGTATATGGTGCAGCAACTGTGGCAACGACCACCTATCGACGGATGAGGCTTGGCCGAAGAAAGGAGCAGCAGCAGCAAAGGCAATTACTGAGAATACGCCTCAGCTAAAATCTTGCGGCAAGTCACAGCGACAACAGAGAACGCCGAAATCAGCACGAATATAAAGAAACGAATTTGAACTCGATGTGACGACTCGGATAGGTCACTCGATGATTAGAAAGTAGGCGGCAAAAAAGCAAGAAATCTTCTTCGGATTTATATTCGTGGGAAAAGTGGCACAAGGGGGAGGTTGCCAAGTCTGCCCGATAGGTACCGATTAAGGGGAGGCACACCACAGCGAAAAGAAGTCAGCGATACTTCGTACAAGCGAGTTTGGCAGAGCTTTTTTCCAGCGTAACCTGAGATGTTCAAGTTCAGGAGAATAGTACAGCCCGTGATCAGAGGCATCTTGAGTCAACAGGTATCGGCGATAACGTGCCAGCAACACGCAAGCAAACGTGGAAAGTAGCTCTACAATCGGTAAAGCCAAAGCTATTTTAGCTAGCATATCAGCGGTTTCATTGGAGGTTAACCCACAGTGGCCGGGCAGCCACACGAGCCGAATCTCCAGCCCGGGAATGGGGAAGCAGGAATACAAAGTTTCAATAATAGGATTTAAAGTTTCTGAGGAGAGAGCCATGCCCACGGACAGGGAGTCGGTGATTAATATCACGGAAAAATGCGCCGAATCAAGTTTCTGGATTGCAAGAAGAAGGGCAAGAAATTCTGCATAAAAAATGAGGATGAAATCTGGTATTCGCAGTGAAAAAGAGCAATTCAATCTTATTTTTTTTTTACATTCATGGGTACAAATGCCAAGAGCACAGACAAAAAGCCATTCAGACAGGCTTGAAGAGGTCTGTGCCCCCTAATTTGAGAGTACATCATCCAGAAAACATTTTTCTAAGCTTTTTCTAATTCAATGCCGGAGAGAAGATACCGACACCAACCTGGTGGTGTTTTTGCGAAGCGACACTTGCAATAACCACGTGGGGTGGGTATTGGGACTACTGAGCCAGGAGAATGTTATTAGTCATGTTATTCGGGAGAAACTTAGCATTTTTGGGGGAAAATATTATCGAACGGGCTAGACAGATTCGCCGTCATCGTCTTAGGCGCGGCGTACCCGCGGGGCGCTGGTCGCTTCACTACACAGACGACGGCGAAGGCGGGAGCTTCTTGTGTAGCGTACACCCTTGCGCAAGCCTAGACGACGCCGTGCGGTCGCCGCGAGGCACGCGCTCCCGTGCGCTGAATATATTTTTTAGCGGGCGAGCTTTTTTTTAGCGTTTGAAATTTGAAGCGTTTGATTGCGTCTTCCAAATGTTTTTTTTCGTTTCCAGAGATTTAGTAGCCGCTTATCGAAAACTTCAATCTCCTCTTTGTCCAGGATCTCTTCAGTTGCGTCTCCTACGTCTTGTAAGAGCTCCTTGGGCCAGACACATATGTCTGAGATCTTATCATATCTAAAGCTAACAAAGGACGAGAAGGACAAGCTAAACGCGCTCATCAGAAAAACCACCAAAACTGCCCTAGGACTTCCCATATGTGCCTCCACGGACAAGCTCATGAAGCTAGGCGTCTCCAACACCATAAACGAGCTGATCGAGGCGGCAAGAATTGTACAGCACCAAAGACTGCAGTCAACCAAGGCAGGCAGGCATATCTTGAGTAGACTCGGTATCCCTCATGAAACCAGAGCCGACCCGCAAGAAAAGAGGATATTCCCCCAGACATCAGAAACAATATCCGAATCCCTCCCCTTGCAAAGAACATGAACGGTGAGGATAGGAGACAGAGCAGGGCTGAAGCGCTACAGAGGAAGTACGGAGGACGGTGCGATGTATTATACACTGATGCTGCGGAATACCATCGCAGAAGAGTCAAGAGTGCGGTTGAGTCCGATGAGAGCATGGTCATACGCGCATGCTGCACAATTAGAAAAAGGTCTGTCACAACTGCGGAAGAAGTGGCGATAGCGCTGGCAGCTACGTTCAAAAATACCAAAGTAATTATCTGCAACTCCAAAAGCGCCACAAACAATTATAACAGAGGCTGAGGCGGTCAGAATCCTTGCAAAAAACCCCATGGACCATTAGGTTTTACTAATCTGGATCCCGGCCCATCATCTCAGAGGCAATGAAGGAGCAAACGAGCTCGCCCGAGGACTCACTTTCCAGGCAGGCTCAGGCGCCCCTTCCACAGAACACATATTGTCTGAAAGAAAACAGGATTTTCACCTACCGAGAAATAACTCAATACTACAGGTTACCAAGAAAAGAATACGCGGACGCAGACGACAAACTCAGCCAGAAGGAAAAGGCAATCTCGCGAAAATTACAGGTTGGAACCTACCCAAATCCGCTACTGCTTAGTAAACTCTACCCAGGTCAATTTGAACCCAAATGCAAACATTGCGAAAGCCTGGCAGGTATGGTCCACATGATATGGATGTGCCCACAGATATCCGACGGCACACACACCATAGACACATGGAAGGCTCTGATGCTCAGCTCAGACCTAGAAGCCCTACAAAAAATCACCAATCAAGCGCCGGCAGCGGCCAGGTCCCAAGGGATACTGGCCGACTCCTAGCAAGGGTTTTAAAAAACCCATTGATTGATACTAAATAAAAGTTTTTCATCATCATCATCGTCGTCCTAACGCACACCGGAGGTGGACTCTTTGCGTCCCACTTCTTTGGTCGAAATAGCTTACACGAGTGTCCCTTCAAAGGTTCATTTTAAGTAGATGGGTTTTCCATTGAGGGCAACCGGACCGAGCCACTGGAAGTTCCGGCTAAAGTGTCACTGATACGGCACACGGAGGTATTGTCGCTTTCCAGGTAGTCGGGGCATTCTTCAGCGTGGCGCACTTCCTGCTTCAAATCTCGCGCTGTCCGAGGACCCGTCCATCACGAGGGCATTCGTCCGGAGGGAGACGTCGATGATCCGTAAAATGGTTTCCTCTCAGCTCTTCAAAGGGTTAGAGAGTTCTCGGCCAACGAACAGGCGCACACAGGAGTGCATTAGCCGGGACATGGCAGCCCTCGTGTCGGGGGCGGGGAGGCAGGGTGATCGCTCCCACTGTCGCGGCCGCCGCGTGGGTGGGGCGGGAACGAAAGAGCTTGGGCTTCGGTGATCGCTTATGCGGGTCGTACAAGTGTGCGTGGTCGAAGGGGCCTGCGAACGGATCAGATGCGAAGCCAATTTTTTTGCACAACACAATGTTACTGCGTCTTGAACGATCCGATATCTTCAATTCGTTTTGAAATTTGAATAAGTTTATCATGAACATTTATCACGTAACCTTCCAGAGTATCAAGTCGGAGGTTAGCATCGTGTATGGCCTCTACCTTTTTTCGCTTTAGGAGTGTTCGGCTGTAATTTTGGCCAAAACGGAAAAATGAAATCTTTAATTGATGCAGGGGATTCTGGGAGTCGTGGAGTAAAAGGAGAAAGTAATGTCAGTGAACCGGATCGCGCATTATTTATTACTTTGTTTTCTTTTAAAAAGTTCTCTCAACACTTTACCGGATTTATGTTCAAATATCTGCAGTCGTGTTCGCACAATCCACAAGCGTTCAAGACAGCTTTCAATCAAGTTCATAAAACAGGAGGTAGTATAGAAGAAAATTAAAGCCACCCCGCTCTATTTGAAAGCTGTTGGAAGTGCAGAGCAGTGATTCGCCGTAATGGGCTGTAGCGCTGATATCCGCTCACTGCTACCACCCAATGCAATTCAAATTTTCCGCCTGCGCAGTGCTCGGGCGCCCCATTCCTGAAACTGCGCCAGCGGGAGTTGTTTTTTTAAGACTATAGTCTTTCTTGGGCTACTTAAACCCAGAAATTTTGGTATGTCTGTATGTCTGTTTGTCTCTGTCTGTGACTCGATTCAGCCACCGGCCAAAGTAAAATGGTTTACTTGCCGCAATAGTCTTACGTTAACTCACATGCCAGGGGTAAACTCTAAGCCCGGTTTATAGTTCATAACTGGGCAACATTTGGTTAAACAGAAGAAGACATATACGCCAAATATGAACAGGGAATTAGTACACAAGGGATATTTACAGTGTTTCCTTATTAAAATGCATGAATGCTTTGGTTTTTGAATTAAGCAAATGATATCTACATCTACCTGCAGAAACCAGCCAGCCTGGTGGTGCCGGCGCCAACCAGACCAAACAGCCAGGCGGCATATGAGAAATCACGCGGCAACAGCAAAATCAAACGTTCCAAACAAGCTAGGAGGGTTGTAACTGGGCTAGTTGGTTCATTGCACGAAGTAGAACAAGCGCAGGGACGGGGACTAGAAGTAGAACCCAGTAGCGCCCGGTGTTTGTTCGCCTCCCTTGCTGCGTAGTCCCGGCCCCTGCGCTGTTCTACTTCATTCACAAGCTAGGTTCCACGTTCTGCTTGGAACGCACGTGGAGCACGGCAACGTGGTTCTATAAACTTTCAAGTTGGCCACCTCGATTCACGCGCGTCTCCGCCATGCTGCAGCGCTGGCATCGAGGAACCCGCCTGTAGCAGTGGAACGCGGTAAATTCAAATCGCCTTGAGCAAACCTTTAGTGTGTTTACTTTGGAATGAGCGCGACGGAACAGGAACAGCATGACAGGTGAGCGGGAAAGGAAAGGGGTGCATTTCCTTGGCAAATGTCTACAAAGACTATCGTCTTTTGACGACATTTGCACCGAAAGCAGCAGATACGCGGCCAATTTTTTGTGCTTGCTTTTCCTCCCGCACGTGCCGGCGTTGCGCTGCCACTTTTTTTCGCTTACTACCGTAAATACCAACCCAAGGAGCGTTTCTAACTAAATGGACGCGGCCGCTGCCGGTTAATTACGTATGTTTTGCCTCAAATGTGCCTACAGTTTCCTTTGCGCTAAATAACGGGGAGATGTATGACAAGGGAGAGGGTGTATGAATGTATGAGGGAGAGGGTGGTCTTCATTTGGAAGGTGCTCTGGGTGGAGCACCTTCCAAATGAACACCACCCTCTCCCTCCGATAGTTTACTGGCGCATGACAAGAGTGCCATTCGGAGCCACGTCAAGCCCATTCCTACTCGCCGCAACACTTCGTCACCACTTAAAAGAATCTAAAGAGCAGTTTCCAGACACGGTCGCCAAGCTAGTCGACGCGTCTTACGTGGACGACCTTGTCGTCGGGGTCGACAACGCTGAGCAAGCCAAACGGGTCTACGCCGAATCGACGCCCATTTTGGCGGGTGCCGGTATGGAACTGAGAAAATGGGCTTTCAACCTTTCGTGCCTGCGAGACCAGTTCCTTGAAGACAACGTGGCTTTCGAAACGGAAGGAGGGGACCCTTGCTACATGAAAGTGCTCGGTATGCAGTGGGACCGCTCAGACGACATCGCCGTGCTAAGGGCGAACAATGTCGCCACCTTTGTGTCCACAAAGCCTGTGGCAATAAGGACAATGCTCCAGCCATTCGCACACGGCTCTACGACTCTCTAGGATTTCTGGCCGCTTTCACCATTCGAGCGAAGATCATCTTCCAAGACTTATGGGAACCTGCAGCATCCGTGGGATTCCCCACTGCCGACGGCTCAACTCAATTCGTGGAACAGCTGGTGCGGAGAGCTCAGCGACCTAAGACGCATTATTGCTGGCCACGGCATGTTTTTACGATGAAGGACACGGAACACGACACTCGAGAGCTTCACGTGTTCGCTGACGCAAGCCCGAGAGCTTATGGGGCTGCAGTCTACGTCCGGTCGTTATCATGGGAAAGCGGAAGATGGGAAGTGAACCTGCTGCTCAGAAAAGGCCGAATTGCACCGATCAGAACCACCTCTCTCCCACGCCTTGAGCTCCTCGCCTGTTTGATAGCTGCAGGCCTATTTGATTTCCTGGAGCGGGTACCGTGCCTATCAGGAGTTCGGTCTTCTGGATCGGTTCAAAAATCGCCCTGCATTGGATTGTGGGGGAACCGAGCCAGTGGCCGCCATTCGTGAGAAATCGCGTGGGCGAGATACAGCGTCTGACACAGGCCCAAGGGACGTGGGAACATTGTCGCAGCAAGAATAACTCAGCCGATTTGATTTCTCGTGGCCTTGCCGCATCCGCTGTCGCAGCCACACAAATGTGGTGGCATGGCCCACTTTGGCTCGCACTGCGCTCTCAGGATGGGCCAACGGACAGAGGAGTTGCGGATGTCGGTGAAACGCCATTTCCACAGACAGCTTCATGCGCGCTAGTAACAACACCAGTTAAGTTGTTGCTGAGTATCAGTACGTACAGTCGGTTTTCAAGGCTTCTTCGGGTGACTGCCTGGATACATCGCTTCTTCGAAAATACGCGAAAGTTAACGCATTCAGCAAGTAGGACTACTGACGAGCGATGAAGTTCTCAAAGCGGAACGCTACTGGCTGCGGTTCGTAGCAGGACGAACCTTTTCCCGTGGATATACAAGCGTTGTCATGTGGTCAGCGTGTCGGAACTGCAACTCGCCTCATGTTACTATACGGCCGTTCTTGGACGACGATGGAATCCTGCGCGTCGGTGGACGCCTACAGCAGTTAGAATCCTACGTCGACACCCATCATCCTGTCATCCTACCGGGCCGTCACGACTGTTCCTGGCTACTAATCATCGCAACCCACCAGCGACTGTTGCACGCGGGTGTTCACAGCAGTCTCACGAAACTGAGAGACCGATTTTGGATTATCAAGGGTCGTCAAGTGGTGAAGACAGTACTGCATGGATGCTTGCTTTGTCGTCGACAGAGACTCACACCAGAAACAGCTCGAGTTGCGCCTCTACTCCGAGATCGTATCACTGAATCTAGTCCGTTCGACGTTGTCGGTGCGCTTCTGTGGACCGCTGTGCTTTCGCACGAAGAATCCCACGCAAACAAAGGCCTACATCGCTGTTTTATCCTGTGGTGTGACACGAGCCGTCCACCTTGAGGTTACATCTCAGATGACGTCATCGAGCTTCTTGTCTGCCTTCAGACGGTTTAGCGCTAGGCGCGCATTCCATCGACAATTTACTCGGATAACGCCTTCCACTCCTGCGCATGCTTTCTCCGTTCGGCTCCGGAAGACCCCGTCCATTGATTTTGCAGCGGCCGCAACATTTCCTGGAAATTTATCGTCGAATGAGCCCCGTGGTGGGGTGGTTGGTGGGAACGTTTAATCCGGCTCACCAAGGAGACACTACGGCGAACTCCACGGCCGAAGTTGCCTGACTGCTGAAGACACTTTGGAAATCGAGGCAGTAATTAGCAGCCGGCCCCTCACGTATCTCTCGGCAGACGCGGCGGAGCCATGCCCGCTGACCCCAGCGCACTTCTGGCTAGGCAAAAGCAACACGTACGTGCCTCAGCAACTCGGCCTTCCAGAACCGCTGTCCACGGGCAGCGAGCTGCGCAGACGAGCTCGACACCATCAAATCGTAACGGAGGGTCTTTGGCGTCGATGGAAACGAGAGTACCTCATGTTGCTTCCCTCCAGGCTCCAAGTGGGGGACGTAATACTTCTACAGGACAATTCGCCCCCGGCCTTCTGGCAACTTGGGCGAATTCTCCAGCTATTTTCCGGACGCGACGGAGTTGTGCGCTCGTGTTCCCTGCGCCTGTCATCGGGACGGGAAATGCGTCGTACAGTGCAGCGGCCGTGCTTTTTTGAAGCAAGCCCCTGATCAACTTGGGGCCGCAACGATTCACGACTTTCGAACGCTTATGATTATATGAGCTTCTTGGCTTTCGAAGCCTCCGGGTTACGCCGCGACTACAGCCGCTACGATGGAACGCCGTGCGGCTCTGCTTGGGTGCAGCGAGCGAGCTACGATGACAAGGAGAGTCCCTAAAGTGCTCTGTATGTAAAAGAATACTTCTAGAGAAAGAGCGAGTAAAGTATGAAGCGACGGCAGATGAAGGGTTGAAGCCTGTTCGCATGCATTCCTGCGCAATATACAAAAAAATTATTCGGGTGTGCATTAGTACGCGTTCTGTCAACAAGATATGGCGTCGAAAGTCCTGGCGATGAGATAAAATTATGCCAGTTACTCAACAATGCCTTGTTCTTTTTCATGTGGACAGTTTGAACTTTGAGCTTTAGCATGCAAAGTAAGCGTGCCTTTTGGTATTATGCTGCTGAGCGGCAGATCAAATAGGATTTTGTTCACGCTGAAACTAATCCTCTGAACGTCGCTGCATCCGGAAGGCTACGAAAAGTAGACATATGTGGCGCTGGCTAATGCACAAAACCGAACAGGAATCCACGTAAACCTCTACCAGCTACAAAAAGAGAATGTAGGGAAATTTGCATTGAATTCTGGAGAAACCTGCCGGGAAATATGCTAATAACATCAAACTTTTGAACCTAGAAATTGTAATTTTTCTGCCCAGTACTGAACTTGACTGCGTCGGAGTATCGTTACATCTAGTCATATAAAACTTCGCTTTAAAACAGCATGCACCAGAAGCGGAGTTTTTGGCGGCATAGGCAAACATGTTGGTGAGGCATATATATAGGCTATATAGTTAGGCAAGTCTCCAACTCTTGTGTCCTCTTCGGCAAAACACGGCAAAACACGGAAGTGAAATGCGCAGCGAAATCTGCTCGCTCAGCATGATTTGCGGGTCGGCGGCTGTCTTGTGGGTGTGCTTGGTGAATGAGGTCCTGCTGGCGGGTAGCTGCGGCAAAGGTGTACTGGCGTCATTTCCGTGACGGTTATGACGTCAGTGAAATCTTGGTGCATGCCGGCACAAAAGACTTTCGTGTTGAAATATAAAACCCGAAAACAAACATCCCTAAGTATAACGTACTCTCTAGTACTAAAGGTTGCTTCTCCCGCAAGAAGTCCCTGTGTGCAGGAGTGCCCTTTTTACAGGCCGCTTGCTACATTGAAATGGCGTCATTTCCGTGACGGATATGGACGTCATTGAAATTTGTGTATTTCGTGTTAATAAAGCCAAGCTAGGAGCCCTCGCACGCACTTCTGATGCAGTCAGTGAAAGGAATGCTGGTTGTGCGCACGATTCAATCAAACCGAATTACAATGGAAAACGAAATGAGCTCATTGCGATCGGCATCACAGGTTTGACAAACGCTGTTTGCAAATAAAAGTGGTGACCCCATCCGCCTAACGACGACGATGGTTGATCGCGAAGCTTTGTCGTGACAGATACTTTGATTGGTCACAGTACTCTGGAGGCACGCACTGCTCTTATAGAGTGACCCGCCGCGGTGGCTCAGTGGCTAAGGCGTTGCGCTGCTGAGCACGAGGTCGCGGGTTCGATTCCCGGCCGCGGCGGCCGCTTTTCTGATGGAGGCGAAAAGCAAAAACGCCCGTGTGTACGAGATTTCGGCGCACGTTAAAGATCCCCAGGTGGTCAAAATTAATCCGGAGCCCTCCACTACGGCGCGCCTCATCGCCTGCGCTGCGTCGGCGCGTTAAACCCTACAATAAAAAAAATCTTATAGAATAGCCCACAGCAACTGCCGGGTGTGCACTTAGTAGGCCTAGCGTTTGGGCTTGGGGTGTAGGACGCCAGTCGGCACCGGCTACATGGCATTCACTTCGACCATGTCGAAATGCAGCTATCGTATAGGCGCGAGCTCCATAACGCGAGAGACCGAGGTTCGATCACGGCCACAGGACGCGTTTTTTCTTTCACTTAACGAACGATCGTTCACGATCATCGTGAGAGAATGTTCGTGCATGGCATATTGGCGTAGAGCAGCATTAGTGAGGACGCTAAAGCTTCGCTGTTTTCGCAAAGGGAACCTGCAACACTTTTTTCTTAATTTTTTTTTGAAATCTCACATGCTCACATGTAGTCACCCAACACACCCGGCACTTAGACTAGGGGGTCGCAAAGTAACTGCGCCAAAAATTACTGCTCTTTGCCCATCATATAACTTGTAAACTCTCTCAAATTATTTTTCTCCCTTTCCCGGTCTTGACGTTCTTCGATGGCTCGAATTATGTCACTAAGTCCATGTAGCGGCTGTTGGCCGATTTTCCTGCTGTTGCAGCAATGGACGCTTTTCGATAGCAACTGAAAAAAAAAAACCACGAAAACAAAGCAGAAATGGAAGGCGTATCTGATGCGACGAGCAAATCACGCAGTGCCGCTCCGTGCTGGCGATAACTGTAGCTTTCGCAGTGGTTCTAAGAGTGAAAGCGCTTATCGAAAGTGTTGCAGGGTTCCTTGAAAGGATTCTGTGCTCACCTTCGTCGGTCTTCGGCCCCAGCATCCGCTGGTATAGTTTCTTCGCTGCGAGGCATTGGTGCCACTGGGACACGTGAGATGAGCAAGTTCCCGTAACCTCACTGAATGTTGACTGCCCGTAGCGTCAGTTCTGGGGTGCTTCTTTCACATTTGTCTTTGGGCCGTTTCATCAGAATCGCACCTTCCGCCCCCTTAAAAGAAACTTTTCGAGACCGCGATCTCGCAGCGACATTGCTGTGGCCTTGATACAATCTCTCAGGCAACCTCAGAAATCATGTGATGGACAGGCCCACGGTAGTTATGAATTTGCAAAAGGTGTAGGCTGTCTTTTTTGATCACACGACATGTCTGCTCTGTTTTAAACCTGTAATTGCAAAGTTGGCTTTGCCAAAATGCCTTTCCCGCATGCGCCACGCGCAGAGTAAAATCGAACGAGGCTTCCAAAACAGCTTTCGGTAGAAGTGCAACTCCTTGGAAGCCACTTCTTTAAGCGTTCGGCGGGAGGCAAAATTCACCATCCATCCCTAATGAAAGTTGAGAGAATCGTGAAAGCTAAAAGTGCGTCCAGCCTTCGCTGAGAGTGCTTCCAATCGACCGTCAAACATTCAAAAACCCAAATCGAAAACGAAGAACGAACCCATGCGACGATATCTTGCGCAGTAATTAAACGCATCTATAGTACACGAACAATCCACATGTATACCGATACGTGGCTTATGAGATAAGGGCATACTGTTGTACTCCTTTTTCACGACCGATGCGTGTGTTGTCTTATCTAAATAACTGTTCCTTTTTCGTGATTTTCAGGTAACCACTTTGACACAACGGAAGTACGGTTTGACGCACGCGCCGTGTGTCCAGATATTTTTGAGAGCTCGACCTACCAGTCTACGAGGAAATGCATTAGTTTTTTCGCAGGACATCATCGGCCCCACTGAGAAACCGCGAAAGAAACGTTCGCGGTGCGTCCGATCAAACAACATAAATCATAGGGGAACAGCGCGTACGTTCCTCCCTTTTGGTGCCCTTCGAGTAACCCTTCTGCGGCGCGCGACGAGCATCTGCTGTCGGCCCGCACCGCAAGCGGTGCAATTTGACGGAAAATCCCCCATTGAAAGGGGAGGGCGAACCCCGACGAAGGAAAGTTTCGCGAAAAGGGCCTTTCGATCGAAAGGAAAGCGGGGCGCGGGCTTACTCCAGCGATTGATAGCCATACGTGGATGGAGGCGTTCCCGAGCGGTCTCAGAATGGGTGTTAACGGGACTTTAAGGAAGGCGATCGCCGGGGCCGCATCCGCCGCCGCTAGAGTGCGTGCGCGGCGGTGGGCGGACAGCCTGCTTTCTCCCGTCGTGGCTGGAGCATGACGGCTTGAAACGGGACATATGGCGGTCGGGGTAGCGCATCTGCGGCCGTCCCAGTCTCCCTTTACGCTTGCACGCGCCACCAAACCACTCAGGTCCCGTTGTGGCGCGGTTCCAGCTGACGATTCGAGAAGGGCTCGCGTTGGCGGACTGCCACCGCCCGTTCTGAGGGGCGACTGTCGGAAAGAAGACGAATGGCTTTACGGCAGAGTAGGTTTCGAGGTCAGAGACCCTGTTCTCTGATGTGCATGCAGTGTTGTGTAGGTGCGCATTTACGTTTATATGAATTCTAAGGCAAAAAGACCTAAAGAGGGTGTGGCTAGTTGGTCTCTCGGCGGAATAGCTCTGCTAGCGACCGTAACATTAACACGTTTGGTGCACTGTGTATAGACCACCTGTCCTCTCGCATCACGGTCATTCCATGCCAAACGCCCCAGCACTAAAGTCGACAATCACGGATTTATTCAGTTAAAACTGTGGCTGATCCTTAAATGACCCACGATGCTCTCTCAAAGTATTTTTGTCGAAACACATGTTTTTCCCTTTTTGTTGCCGCCCTTTTATGTCCAGGGTTTAGACCGAAGTTCGGTCTGTCAAAAAATTCATATAATACATTTTTTTTTTCAATCGCCATTATTTTTCCCGGGACATGTTAAGGCCCTGGACTGCTCTATGCCGCATATTTAAATGATTTAATGCCTTTCTTGTTCTCCTTATGCCATTCAGAAAATACCCGATGTTGCGCATCTTCAAACTTTTTACCAAATACAAGCACACTTTCTCAGCCAATGAGCTTTTTTTTCTGTATTTCACTATTGTGGACAATAATTCAAAATATATTAACCCTGAGAAAAAAAAAAAAGAAATGTGCGATAAATCACCTGTCAAATGTTGAAAAATCTCCTTTCCGGCCCACATTCTCCTTAAATTCCCGCATTGTTGTGCTCGCAGTACAGATATCAAATACAAGGCATCCACTGGTACAAATCATCGTGCTTTATTTCAGAAAGTCCCATCGAAAAGTTTTTGTTTTTTGCGGAGGAGGAGAAATAAACATTTCGCCGCGGTGGCTCAGTGGCTAAGGCGTTGCGCTGCTGAGCAACGAGGTCGCGGTTCGATTCCCGGCCGCGGCGGCCGCTTTTCTGATGGAGGTGAAAAGCAAAAAACGCCCGTGTGTACAAGATTTCGGCGCACGTTAAATATCCCCTGCAGGTGGTCGAAATTAATCCGGAGCCCTCCACTACGGCGCGCCTCATCGCCTGCGTTACGTCGGCGCGTTAAAATCAATCAATCAATCAGAAGTAAACATTTATTTAAAAAAGAGAGAAACGGTCGTTGCAGTCCTGGTCGCCTTCCTCAGTCCAAGACCACGGGTCAGTCCAAGCAGTAGTCTTCAGCTGCCTGCGCCGCCCCGGTTGCTAGACGTGGAAGCTCGGGTTAGACAGCAGGGCCTGCCGGGTTGGTTGAGGTGTTGGTAGTGGTGCGGAGCTGGTCTGGGCGTGTTGGGAAAGTCCAGCACCATGTGTTGCAGCGTGTTAGGTTCGCCTTCGCAGTACTGGCATTGACGCTGGTAGAGTTCCGGGTGTATCGCATGAAGCGAGGTTCCTGTTGATACGCGTGGTTTTTTAGCGACGCCAGGAGAAAAAAAAAGAATTGGTACACCAACACTTTTACAACGTTGTTCCACAGACCGTCTTCTCTGCATGTCACCAAGGTACTGTTGGTACAAAAAACGACCGGGACTCGTGTTTCCGTTGCGTTGCAGTATGCATCCTGTTCAAGCTAGGCGCCTTGGCCAGGCTAACCTCACCAGTATCATTAAAGACTATTCTCTCTCTCTATGCATCCTGTTCTGTGGGACATATTTCATTTTGTTAAAGAACAAAGTTGGCAGTAAAGGTGGCACTAACGTTTCCCCACGACAACTCTCTGGAGACACTGATTAGCACTGCAGTGGAGAACGAAGTCAGAATGAAGGGATGACGGCTCGGAGTGATGGAATAATCGTGTTCCTTTGACAGAAAGCGCTTCTTCCAACCTTTCCGCAGTTTGGCATTTCTGCCTTGCACAGCTCTATCTGGCACCCAAAGCACCGTAATTCCGGTGATGTTCCTTTTCGCCCACATAAACAGTTGATGTAGTGTCATAATGAGGTCTTCGTAAGGCCTCTGAAGACTGGCCGTCCTAGCCAGACGCTTCGCTGTCCCAACAACGCCATCTCATGCGCTCTTGCCATGGGAAGTAGCAAAAAGATTCCACTCAGCTGAGAGATGGGAGTCGCTTTCATGGTAGCAAACGTTAGGGGAGTTATTTTCATTCTTATATTTGGTTGAAGCACCGTCTGAAAAGTAATAAATTTTTCTTACAGAAGACACGTCCTTCGCCAAAAGTCCCAGCCCAGTCTCAGTCCCAGTGCCTGAAAGGCTGATACAGCAGCAGTAATGTGCTCAAGACAGTCGCATACTACAACAAATGATTTTACGGACACGTCAAGCACGTCACCCTCTGAGCGTAAATATTGCGCTTGCCCCTTGCTGACACAGTGTTGCGTCTTCGCGTAGTTCCTCATTGTACTGTTACCACCAACACTCCAACTATCACTTTTTCCCATATTGGCGCTATGAAATACCATTTCAGGGAAAGTTAATATTGCAGCGCGAAGCCGCTGGATCGCGCTTCTTTCATGAAGGCAGGAGCATGCGGTGCAGAGAAAACGTTCTGTGGAACAACGTGGTGAAGTGTCCGTGTACAAATTCAAAACTTTTGTAGCGTAAGCTACACTAGCCGAGGTTGAGCAGTTTCGCGTGGGCCGTGAAGGGCCATTCTGCGGAAACGCGAGGAGCATTGGATTGGATTTAGTTGGCTTGGCTTGGCTTGGCTTGGTTTGGATTAGATTGGATTGGATTAAATTGGATTGTACTGGATTGATAACCCAATCCAATTGGAGCACGGGTGTGTAGAGAATTGGTCTGCCCATTCCCCGGTCTGCGCATTCCAGAGGAGTGACGTCATAGCCGCGGCAGACGCACTGGTGCCGGCGCGTGCCCAGCTGTGTGCCTCCTTGGCGCAGTAGCCAAGTCTGACGCTGCGCCGGAGCAGCTTGATGGCCGTTTCGCGTGGCTCCTGGAGAGCCGTGCTGCGCACGCGCGAGGAGCAGTGACTGGACTGGACTGGACCCGACTGGAGTGGATTGAATTGGACGGGACTGGACTGAACTGGATTGGTTTGGATTGGAATCGAAATCGTTTTAGCAGCAGTAAGCATGATAATAGGCTAATCCTAGACAACCAGGAAACCTAAGAATAGCCAGCTGAATCTTAGCTCACGCTACGTATATCCTGGCAAACCCGAGCTAAGCCACTGCTAATTTTTTTACAGCGGAGCTGTTGTAGCTGGCCGTAATGTGTGGGGCTTAACGCGTAAAAATACCCAGAAAATGCCGAGCACTGGTGAGCGCGTGCCTCGCGGCCACCGCCGAGCGTCCCAGGCTCGCGCAGTGGCTTTAGAAAAAAAAAATCACACATATCACGGAATGATAATGATAAGTGGCGCGAAACTCGAGAGGGAGATCAGGAACGTAACTCTCCCTGAAGTTCGCCCATTTCATCATTAAGAAGCGTAAGACTGTGGCGTACATGACAAATCAATTTTCACGGAGTCAACTCCCAGGCCCAGACCCGGTGAAAGACGCCGCGCCATCGAGGACTACCCCACACCTCCACCACAATTGTCACGTGGATGGGACACAACGGTAAGAAAGAACCTTATTAGGGCGACTTTGCCCGAAAAGACGAGGAAAACGACAAGGTCCTTGCGTCTCGTTCGATCTCCAGAAACTGGGCGGGGGGACTCTTGCATCTCCCCTCGCAGTGAACGTGCGCTCGCGCCTCCATTGCAAACGACAAGCTCGGCTGTCCAGTTTTCGCGCCGTGCAGCCGGTTCTCGGGCTGCAAACCGCCCACTTTGCGACATCTCCAAAGCACCCTCACGTCCGGACACAAGGTAGACAGACCCTGACTTAAGGAGCTTCGCCGTAAAAAAAAGAAGCTGGCGCAAATTTCACTGAGCGCCTGCGTTTTCTAGCAGCAACAACGGCACAGCTCCCGACGCCTGCTCCACGGCGACTCGACAAGCTCCGAAAGCCCCCTGCGACGTGCACGTACACGCCGCCGCTGCGCCCCAGCAGTCATGAAGGCACCAGCGGTAGGTCTCAGCATATGGAGCACAAGATATCGATCCATATTATAGACACTATCCTCCCTGCAAAACTGAGCCACGACTCACACTTACACAGAGTAATTTTCCCCCACGCACTCATTCCCACGCTGACCAGGCCCCCCCTCGCACTCACGCTACTTCTTGTCCTATCAATAGCACCACTCGCACTCACTCTCACAGATCGCCGTCGCCACTCGCACTCACTGGCGCTCACATTCATCACTCATTCTGACCACTCGTACTCTCTCACGCTCACCCCTCGCCGTCACCCCTCGCACGGGAGTGGGCTCAGAAGACCCTCAATGAGTCATGAAACCAAACAGAATCAGTGCTTACGGCGCCACAAGTCCATCCAAATCATATTCCTAAATGAACACGTCACCAAAGAGGTAATTCTACGGTGCCCCGTAGCAGGCGTGCAGCGACGACATATTCTTTTTTCATTTCATTTATTGTACCCTCAGGGCTTTACAGCATTGCAGAGGGGAGCGGGCATTGGCGAACAGTGAACAAGATACGAAAACACATGAATAATGCATAGCAACATTTTCAAACAGGAGGGCAAATAACAACAAAATGCAATTGTTCCCAGTGTCATAACGCAGTAAATACCAAGTAACAAAAATCAGCCTGTTACACTGTCAACGCAAAATAAATTAGAGAGTTTTAGTATAGCGTACGGGCGTTACCGTACACGTAACGTAAGCAAATAGCGGGACGCAGCGGTGCGATGCGCGAGACGTAAAAAGGAGCTATGACGCATCGCAAACGTTCGTTAATTATGGTGGCGCCGTATGCCAGAGAAAAGGCGAAGTGCTTCGCGTATGACTCGTTGAAATCATTAGACAGCAAGCAAATCCAGCGGACGAGTTGTACGCATCGTGAGATCCGTGTATGCGTGTGCTAAATTCCGCATATCGGAGTTTAACCCGCTTCTCGGTGCTCATTGCTGAACTGCTTCTTTGACGCCACCTGTATGTGTGCGCAAACCGTGTGCACATCGATGGTGTCGTGAAAGGATTTCCACTTAATACTTCTGTTAAAGGGTTCACATTGTCGTATGGCGAAAAGCGAAGTCGCTGCGTTTTCTCGTTCCCGTCGCCATGTCCCCTTTGAAGTGCGTCTCGCCCTCCTGATCTCGCGGAAGCGGTACACAAGGGCCTCAACGTACGCTCGCTAATTTGCGGAAATAGCGTACGTATCACGAGCGTACGCCAAGCGCAAAAATAACATAGCGTACTTCACATCCGCAGTGCAGCTACGTAAGGAAATAAGGTTCGCAGCTTCTTTACGAAGTTCTCCGTACGATATCCTAAAACTCTTTATTATCAAGCAGTCTTTTAAAACTGCGCGGATAGGTAATGGATGCAAGTGATTGTGGGAGGTGATTCCATTCCTGACACGGGTTGGGCAAGGATGAATGAAAATGTGTTGATCTCCGGCAGCGAGGAACGGTAACTTTCTGCGCATGGTAAGTACGATTTGAAATATATGATGGTAGGGTTATCAATAGTTAACGAAGAAGGGACGTGCTGCTACAAATCAAACATCAAATAATCGACGGCGACAAACTTTCTCCTTTGGACACAAGGGCAATCTTAGGTCTTGACCTCACCAAGGCTTTTGATAGCGTCAGACACGAAGCGATACTAGACGGGCTAGCCAAGATAGCCCCGGGGAAGCGAGTATACAATTACATCCGAGAGTTCCTTACAAACAGGACTGCTTCCCTTTCCGTCGGCAACCTTGAGTCGGGTGACTTTGCCCTGGGTGGTAGGGGTACACCTCAAGGGTCTGTGCTCTCCCCATTTCTTTTCAATGTCTCACTCTTAGGCCTGCCTGAGAGATTAAGCAACATCAAAGGCCTTCACCACAGTCTGTACGCCGACGACATTACTCTGTGGATCGGCGGCGGCAGCGATGGCCACATTCAAGACACCCTACAAAAGGCAGTAGACATGGTGCAAAATTATGTTCGAGAACGAGGACTGGACTGTTCTCCTCAAAAATCCGAGTTGCTCATCTACCGGCCTACCAGTAGGGGACGGAAGAGAGACCCATCGAATCCCGACATCTGCGTCTACGCCAACAACCAGAAGATCCCAGTTGTCAACACCATTAGAATCCTCGGCCTACGACTGCAATCGAATGGTCACAACAAAGAGACAATCCTTCATCTCGAGAAGAGCACTCAGCTCACCATGCGACTCATCTCCAGAGTGGCAAACAAGAATAGAGGTATGAAGGAAGACACGCTCATACGGCTCGTACAAACCTTCGTAATTAGTAAAATCACCTACAGCATTCCTTTCCTACAGCTCAAAAATGACGAGAAAGTAAAAATTAATGGCTAAATTAAGAAAGTTTATAAACAAGCAATGGGATTACCTGTTACCACACCCAATGAACGCTTCGAAGCACTAGGCATCAGTAACTCGATTGAAGAACTAATTGAAGCTCAACAAACTGCCCAATTAGAACGGCTATCTAAAAGCAAAACGGGAAGACACATTATGCTGTCACTAGGACTCCGAAGTGGAAGTTCCCTCCCAAATGAAGTTGACCTCCCACACGAATGGCGAAAATATATTCGCATTCCACCACTACCAAGGAATATGCATCCAGAGCTAAATGTGGAAAGAAGACAAGCTAGAGTACGAGCCCTTGACAAACGTTTCCGAACCCATTGTGAGCCACGGGAGATTGTCTACGTTGACGCAGCCGACTACTACAACGGCGGCTCTTGTCTCAACGCCATGGCAATTGCAGTCGTTAGCAATGACGGCGTCACGGTGACGTCAGCATCCACGCCGGCCAAACATCCCACTCAGGGAGAGGAAATGGCCATAGCCCTTGCTATAAATTCTACCCGCGCAACCAATCATAAGCGACTCGAAGTCCGCCATTCTTAACTTCTCGAAAGGCACAATCTCCCCTGCAGCAGCCTCGTTGTTAGAGAAGACCCCTAACCAAAGAAAATTCTTTTGATATGGACTCCGGCCCACTGCGGCCTACAGGGGAATGAACTGGCCCACGCAACCGCTCGAGCTCTGGTCAACCGAGCTGTGTTGCCTACGACGCCACCACAACCACCATCATCCCCACACAAGACGTCGCAGGAAAGCCAAGAACAAGCACACGTTACGAGATCTCACAAAGACAGGCTAGTCACATACAGGGATATAATAAATCACTACAGGTTATCAGATGCAAATATCCACCGGCCCACCACACTCTTTCCAGGAAAGAGGCAGTCACGTGGCGACGGTTGCAGACGAACACTTTTCCGAGCCCGTTTCCCTCAACCGCTGCTACCCAGACCTTTATTCAAACCTCTGCACTTATGCAACAGCAGAGCCGACCTACACCACATGATATGGTCCTGCCATAAGCTCCAAAAATACGAATGGCTATAATAGCAAATCCGATGTAGATACACTTAGAAGCTACAAAATTAAGACGGCATCCCAAACATTTGCGTCACTAGGATAATGAAGCAGCTCAAATGATTGATCTCCCACGAATGGTGAATAAATTCGCATCCCCACTAAGGAATTGATCAGTAATTGTGGAATGAAGAAGTGAGTGAGCTTGAAAAGTTTCGACCATTGGGCCACGCGCGGTAGTGAGCAGCCGCGCCGTAGTGGAGGGCTCCGATTATTTTGACCACCTGGGTATCTTTAACATGCGGCGAAACTGTACACAGCACGGCGTTTAGCTCCGCCTCCATCAGAAAAAGGCCGCCGCGCCGGGTATCGAACCCGCGACCTCGTGTTCAGCAGCGCAACGCCTTAGCCACTGAGCCACCGCGGCGGGTAAAGACTCCGTTTGCTTTACACGTAACAGACGTGACGTAAGTTTCCAAGATAGGTTGTTAGATATGTGGACACCAAGGTACTCGTACGAAGGGACAGAATCGAGATGACTGTGTTAACGAGATAATTTGGACATGCGGCGGTTTACGGGATATGGGCATAGACTTACACTTGGAGAAATTTAATTCCATTTGCCATAATTTATACCACTTAATTACTTAGCTTAGACCACCTTGAACGATAGCGATATCATCATTATCGGATATTTAGCTATAAATCACACAATCATCCACGAATAGGCACATTTTTATTGAAATATTGTTAGGCAAGTCGTTAATGTAAATCAGGAAGAGTAAAGGCCTAAGGACAAAACCTTGTGGGACACCGGAAAGTACTGGTGTAGTCGAAAAATCGAAATTATTGGCTGGTACAAATTGAGAGGGGTTAATAAGAAAGTCAGGAATCCAAGCAAGCACATATGAGTCAATGTTTAATTAGCGGAGTTCGTGTAAGAACAAGGATTGAGCTATACTTTATCAAAGACTTTGTCGAAATCAAGGAAGACGCGGTCAATTATTGTTCCGTAATCGAGGGATATGTGCAAATTATTGATAAATAATTTGCACATAATAAAAATAAGCTGGGTTTTGCAGGAGAACTGTTTTCGGAAGCCATGTTGAGCAGGTGTAAAGAAATTATGTTCTTGAAGGAACTTGATAAGGTGAGCGGCGATGATATGTTCCAAAAATTGGAATTGCACAGATGTAAGCGGGATGGGACGAAAGTTACATGAATCATTGTTTGCCCCGACTTATACACTGGGACCACCCTGTTTATTAATCAGTCTTTAGGAATTAAGCTCAGTCGTAAAAAGTAACTGTCTAAATATCGGTTCAACAATAATAGCAGAATACTCGGCCGTATTTTTCAAGACTTTTGTGGAGATACCATCACAGCCACAAGCAAACAAAATCTTCATAGACCGTATTCCTTCCGAGCTACTTACTATGATATACATTAAGGGAAACTTTGATGGCTCTGAGAGAATCGTTTTATTAGAACTGGCTGGTTCAGACAAGGTTTCAGCGAAGATATACGGTTAAGTCAAGATGCGCACTCATTATCCGAGACATTTCCTTCAGACATTAAAGACAGTTCGTTATGCTTCTTGTTACACCTTACAATGATACAAAATTGTATAGGATTTTTTTGCAGTGTAGAGGGCAAAGTACGGTTAAAAAAAGGTAAATTTAGTGACTTTTAGGTAAATTTAGCTTAGGTACGTACCGCTGGAGCTTTTTATTTTGACCACCGAGCCGAAGACAGGAATAATCTTGCAGCTCTAAACAGCCTTTTCTTGCTGTTAGAGAGCCTATTAAAGTGTCGATTGCACCAAGGGGAATTATCATTGCGGTACAACTTTCTTAGTAGAATATGTTGTTTGTAAATTCCAATATTTACTTTTGAACAAATCCCAGTTTTTCTTTACAGTGCGTTCAAAACTAGTACGAAAACAAGTCCAAAAAGGAACATAAATCGTTATTTATTACGTTAAAGTGGGCTTTGTTATAATCACGGATCATTTTGAAACGATTGGGCGAGTGCAGTGGCGGAAACGATAACGAAAAGAATTATGTCATGATCGCTGAAACCAGGCATAAGTGTTATCGAGGACACAAGATCTGAAGATGACTCGTAAAGCTAAAAATCATCGCGCCATTAGCAACCATCACAGCGTGCGGCTCCTGCGAGGAATAGCCAACAGCGAGTACAAACGGAATAGTAGAGCTCACTGCAGTAAGCCCCGCAAATCGCGCAATAGCGTGAGTGCACTCGTGAGTGGTGAGCGGTGCTCAGCACTCGCGAGTAGCGAGTGGCGTTCCCCACACGCGAGTGGTGAGTGCACTTGCACTTGTGAGTAGCGAGTGGGCCTCACGGCGAGTGGCACTCGCACTCGCCGTGAGCCCCGCTCCCCGCAAGTGGCTCTTGCACTCGCGAGTGGTGAGTGGGACTCGCAGCGAGTGGCGCCCGCACGCGCGAGTAGTGAGCAGAGCTCACTGCGAGTGGGGCTCGCACTCACTCACACTCGCACCCGCCAGTCCAAAACAATAGCGAGGCTCCCTCGCCACTCACTCATGATTAATGAGTAAAAGATGAGTGAGCCTCGGTGTGGGAGAGCACTCGTCAGTGAAACTGCCGACCTATGCTACTGGCCCAATGCAAAGCGACGACGGAACCTGTAAATAAACAATTCAAAACTCGCACAAATGCGTGGTGACGTGTCGTTCAGTGCTCACATAGAAAGAAATCCTGCAGCTTTACTATGCTTCAAGTATCGCATGGCATAGTGCAAAGCTTCGTCAGTTTTCATTTCTCTGCTAAATCTAAAATTGTTCCGACTAATCTTTCTGAAATGAACTGCGATGCATTGTACTAGTGAATACCTTGTATTTGATATTTTTACTACGAGCACAACAATTCTCAATTTCGAGGTGAATATAGGCCGGAAAGAAGATTTTCCCAAATGTGACAAATGTTGTCTCGCACAGTTTCTCCATTTTTCAGTGTCAATATATTTTAAAAATTGTCCACAATGGTGAAATTAAGAAAAAAAGTGCTTAATTGGCTGGAAGAGTGTGCTTGTAATTGTTAAAGAGTTTGAAAATGCCCAACATCGTAACGAGACGTACCAAGAGCAAAAAAAAAAGCCAGTCTTTTAAAAATGAGGCATGATGTTGTCATTGATGTCATCACATGATGTCAATAAAAATAATGGTGATTAAAAAAGACGTGTCTTTTTTATTTTTTTTTACATTACCTAACTTTGCTTTAAACCTTGGAGATATAAGGGCGGCTACAAAAAAGCGTGTTCTGGCAAACATACTTTGAGGGAGCATTGTGGGCCACGCAAGGATGAGTCACGGCTTTTACTGAAGAAATCCGGGATGGTCCACTTTACGGCTGGGATATTTGGCACGGAATGACCCTGCTATAAAACTAGCTACTCGTGGAGCTACCGTTTATTAACTGATAAGTGAATCATGGGACTGTCCATTTATGTACGGAAATGAAGACCTCTTGGTCTCTGTATGTGATTTCCAGGGTCTAGGAGACCAACGGTTATTTCCTGCACACTCAGCCTGGTATTCTGAGTCCCTCCTTCACCCGAGCCTCCAGTAGAGGAGATCCTTGAAATCGATTTCATAAGCATTGCGGAATCCTCCCCTCAGCCGAGAGGAGGGAGCAATGGAGTGGCGGACGGGACTCAGAACACGGGCCTGAGTGGTTTTTTTTTCACAATATGGTCCTGGCTGAACAAATTGTTGCTCTACTCTTACCTCTACAGTTAACCCCTAAAGACCGTGAAATGTTTTTTATCAAATTGTTCCATTAATAGGGTATTCTTGATGTTAATTACTATTCTAACAGAAACACTGTTGCTTTGTTTGTATGGTTTTCAAGAATGATTAGTCATATGCACGTTGTCCACCGCTCAAATGCTGGGACCAACTATTCCTTCCTGTAAAAATGACCCCAAATACCGAAAAACTCTATCGTTCGTTTTATTCTACTGTCGGATCTGGTAGGCCGCTCGTACAAACTGCTTGGTGATGCTTGCTGCATTAAGTAGGTTGCAAATGCCTCAAATGTCTTTTTGATTTCGCTCCAAAGGTAATACCAAATTCTCCGCACAGGGACATTTTTATGGCAAATCATCCGCAACAGCAACAGCCTATTTAGTTCCCCTCAAGTACGCCCCACGCAATGACTTCCACCCGCTTCTGTTCTGCAAACGCAGAACGAAAAATCCAATCCACGAATGTGTGTTTTACGGTCACTGCGAGTTGACCTGCACCGATAACGGCTGCATTGATGGACGACACAATTGGCAATTGGTGGTGGAAATATTAAAGGAATCAACTCATCATAAACATGTATGTGAGCTTAACGCTGCAATTAGCCGCAATTATTAGGTTGTATTGGCTGAAAAGTTTAGCTGTCAATTTCTTCGCTTGGCAGCACTGGAGATGGCCACAGACATGGCCGATGCGCCACGGACATGGCGCGGCTTGGGCCACTGCGCCCGCACGCCGAAGAAAAAAAAAAAACACCGGCGTGCGTTGTCTGCTCCGTATCAACCCGATTCTCTACGGGGGTGTCAACAGAAATGTTATTAATCGCACTCAGAGTGCACTCGAGCCTATACTTTGCGCTCGGTGAGGTAGATTTTGTAATGTGCAACACACTCATGTGCTCAGCACGGACAAGTACCGCCATCCCGCGGAGCCCGACGTAACCAGTGACGGCGTACTCACACGGCTGCCTGAATGTGCGCCTCGCTGGTGAATACAAGCAATAACCGTTCCATTTCAACTAAAGTACTAATATTGTTGAATTTACTAAAAATGTCAATATGCAGACGACACCACTTTCTTCGTTTCTGCTCGTGCAACGCGTAACTTAGCCGGTAGAGACAATGGATCCGTGAATGAACTTCAAGAAATTCAGGGTGACTCTTTGGACGGCCTGCGTGTGCTATTGCGAAAGCACAACATTTTATTGCAGGCTGTATTTCTCAACTCTCTCGCGAGGCCCACGTGCCTCCTTTCCACCAATGCGGTTATTACTACTGGTTATTACTGCAGTTATTATTACAGTTATTACTATCTCTCTAATGGTAGGCCGGTCGACGTCATTATGTTCTCTTCTGTTGCGCGAATGCCTTCTCAACGAGCGGGTATATCTCGCGCGCAATCTTCGCTTCGTAATCGGTTGCGGTGGTGTCGGCTGCGAAATGTTTTAGCAGCAGCCAGTGCCAGCCTCTTTGGTCAGAGTGCGACATTTTGGGGTTACCTCCCCTTTTCTTCTGAGCTCTACTTTCGCGGGCTAACACGTTTAACAGCTCCCGTGGGGTATTGCTTCAGGGCTCATCGCAGTGGAGGCACCACATTCACAAAGAAACGTGTTTATTGGGGTGAATGTACTTTTAAAGCGAAGCTTTCTATCTCGCCGATGGCGTACGTCGGGTCAAAAAAATTGGCCTACGGTTACGATGCTCCCTAATGTGATATTTGGGCGCAGCAGCAGTGCGCTGAGGCAGCACACACTCGTGTGTTCTCTCGACGCAAGCGATGATCAGCTTCTGCGCCGGCGGCGCGAAGTGCGTCTCAGGAAGGGACCGCGAACTGCGTCTTAAGCGAACGCATCATAGCCACGCGCACGCCCCCCTCCCTTTTTCGCCGAGCGTCGGCCGTTGAGCGCCTCGTGCGGGCACAGCATAGTGCCCCCTCCCCTCCACGGCACACTTTCGGGGACGCAACGAACTGCTTTCCCCTCCAAATTTTGCGACTCTCTCCTCCTTTGCTTTATTTCACTATTCCTTCTTGCCATCGTTCACTGAGTTACGGTGGCGACGCGGCTGAGCCCAGTGACGGGCGCCAAAGAGCTGCGCCCTACAACGCACTGCAGGAAAGCCAACTTTCCCTGGCGAAGATCCTGGGTGAAGTGGAAGAGAAAAACTCCCACCTCCCCTCGCGAGAACCCCTGTGTAGATGCGACGCATAGGCGGAGTGGCGAAGGGACCGCGTTTTATAGCGCGCATAACTTTGAGGGGACTGCGTAAGCCGGTCCCAGTCGATGACGACGTTGTTGTACTTGTAAAGCGGCGTGGACTCTAGGTGTTTGAGCCACGCGTGGATGTTGCTTCGCCGGAGAACGGCACACCGGTTATAAGCGCAGCGCGCCCCAAAGGAGAGGAAACCGCGGAAGAGAGAGTACTGCACATGCGCCGGCCCCAGCGCGTCTGCCGCGGCTATGACGCAACGTGCCGCGGCTATGACGCAACACAATCCAACACAATCCACTTTAATCCAATCCAATCCAATTCAAATCCAAGCCAAGCCAAGCCAATCCAATCGAATCCAATCCAATCCCCCTCGCGAGAGAGTGTTCGCTATTGGAGAGGAGAGGGGGTGAGCGGCGCGAGAGCGCAGCTGGCGCGGCGAGGAGAATGGGGGAGGGGCGGACAACGCCGACGACGACGACGACGACGCCGGAGGGACAAGGCGAGTGAATCAGATGCTCTGCATCTAAAAAAAAAACGGGCGTCGCCTTGAAATGACGGGGTAGCGCCATGCAAATGCATGTGTTCTGGGGTTGTGGCCGTCGCTTTGAGGAAGGTGCGCACACAGTGTAAGCCGCAGAAAAGGAAGGGCCACAAATGTTCGGACTCTCATAAAGTTCAAACAAGCAGTGGGAGACCGTGCTGCTCAGCTCTGATCCAAAAGACCAACTCTATAGGCCATCCAGTTGGCTGAAAACGCCGCCAGAGCCCAAGGGCTGCTGGCCGCCGTTTAGGAAGGAGGACTCCTTACAAACAACTGGACAAAAATAATGTTGTCTCTCTCCCTCTGGGCACAGAACAAACAAATTAACCCCCAGAGATGCCCGAAAAGTGTTCGCAGCAACTGATGCAGTTGTGAAACAAAACATCCCCCTCGCGAGGGGCACGATCAAATGCAGAGCATTTCCGCGGGAGGCACGCCTGCAAGTCGTATGGATTACGTATTGGTTGTTGTTGTAATTGTTGTCTTCCAGCGTAGACATTGTCGATGAAGTCGCTGGTGAAACGTGAAACGTGCCGTGAACCCCCTGCCGCGGCTATGACGCAACGTGGAGCGCCTATGACGCAACGTGGCGCGGCTATGACGCAACACAATCCAACACAATCCATTATAATCCAATCCAAATCCAAACCAATCCAATCCAAGCCAATCCAATCTAATCCAATCCAATGCCCCTCGCGAGAGAGTGTTATAGCGCCAAAATCGCGCCACCACACGAACGCGTGATGTTGACGTCACGATCACGCCACAGATGTTAGCGACCGGAGCACGCGCGAACGACATATGTGGTTTAAGCGCGAACCGACCGCGGCGAGAGAGCGCGATCCGAGCGCCCCCACCTGTTCTTGCGCGCGAACAGACTGTTGATCAGCGCGAACCCAACGCGGCGAGAGAGGGTGTTGCGCACGTCCCCACCTGTTGTGCGCCCGAACCGAACGCGGCGAGAGAGGGCGTTGCGAGCGGAGAGAAGGCGAGGAGGACGCGGGGGAGAGGCCGCACCTGTGGCCGACGGTTGAATGAGTCAAGGATATATGGCGTGTTCGTAACCTTTCATTCTGTGTCGGCTTTGTGGTGCAGTGGGTAGAGTACCGTGTACCTTGCGTTCCGCCCGCAGAGTCGTTGGTTCGAAACCTGGCGCCGGTAAGCATTATTTTTTTTATTTAGTGTAGGAGGAGCGATGCGGACTACGGACGCCAACGCGGGTGACATCGTGAGTTAGTGAAATGCTCTGCATTTAAAACGCTAAGCGTGGTCGGAACCGAACCCGGCTACGTGACGTTATGAAGCTGACGTCTAATCCGATGGCGCCGTTCCGACACAGTCCAAGCAGTTTAGATTTGGAGAGAAGCGCACGGACGTGCAAAATTAGGCGGAAAAATTATGCAGCCCTAAGTCGAACGACGGCGACAGTTGAACGCGAAGCTTTCTCTGCGCGAAATCTAATGGCGAGTTGTCAAAGTCAAAGCCGCTTCGACTCGAATTCCAAACTTCGTGCCAGCCCAAGTCAAAGCTCAACGAGTCAAAGACCAAACCGTTTGCGCGTCGGAGTCTAAACTCAGACGACAACCAAGGAACCCCTCACAAGAAAGCTTCGCCTGCAACCATCGTCGTCGTTAGCCGGAGGGGTGCATGATTTTTCATTACGATGTCATTACCCCTTTCTTCGTTGGGTCGCTTTCCCTTCTGTGTTGGTATGTTTGGTGTCGCGTCGGCGATGGGCCCCGAAGGGCGAAGCCGGAGACAAACGCTGAGTCCAAGAGTCAAGCCAAAGTGAATAATTTATTCATGACGTCATATATATACCCTGGTGTTAGCCCCCTCGTGGTAGAATCACTGGACATCAAAACCAAATCCGAAACACGCAGATACTACACTATGGCTGAGTAGCTTGTCCTATCGCCCACTCGAGAAACGCAAATACGCTATTATGGTACACGTTGTTTGTTACTTTTGTATTTATTGTGCTCCAGTTACGTAGATTCCAGTGGCGATATTGTGTCCTCCCATTGGCATGCTGACGATCGTCTTCCATTTGCATCAACTGCCTTTTATTTCTTTTGATACGTCTTGAAAGTATTGCCTAGTCGCCCCGGTTAGTCCTTAATATGCATTATTCGCAAAAACACGCTTTGGTAATTTTGTTATTGGCATGCTCGAATACAGGCTCGAAATACGTTCAACAGTGCGATTGTGCCCTCCCTTTACCGTCACCATCTTCCACTGGCGTCGTTTTCTCTTTCTTTTCTGTTTTCTTCGCCACCTCCAATCTTATGCGATGCACTGCCAAAACGTTCTCGAAGCACTCGCATAAGATTGGAGGGGGCGGGGGCTTACGTGAAACGACGGTAAATTCCTTCGGGAGAGTGCGTTGGCACGTGTATTGTGTTGTTTCACTGCTCATGTGTGGATATAGGTAGCACGTAGTACAGTTAACCCTGGATATAACAAAGCTGACAAGAATGCGCAATTTTTCGTTACATGAAGGTATTCGTTGCATGCAGGTTTAGAGTTAAGGTTCGCTTGAATGAAGCAGAAACGAAACTAAAGCTGTGGATATTGCAGATGGCGAACTCGGCCTTAACGGACTTATTTCACAGTGAAAAACGGCGTTTATTTGCGCCTCCTGCTTTCCCACGAACTTAGTCACCACGCGGCACTCCACAAAAGCAAGGTAGCTTAAATAAAACAACGTAGCCTAAATATAACTTTTGCCGTTTGACACTTTTCGGTGCCTTAACCCATTTCAAGGACCATACTTGTGCAGAAATGGCGCCTTTTCACGACCGTGGTGCTCTTTGCTGCACTCGAAATGGTTGTAAGGAAGAAGAAAACGTGGCGCAAACTAGACGTGGATGAAGGAAACGAGGTAAGGCATATACAGGCACCAACATCCAACTGCTTATTATGTGCAATGCACTTCTTAAGCGACCCTGAACCTGCGTCCACCGACGATGTCCGCGCACGTGGAGATGGGCGCGCGCAGCCTGGCCGCTGACATGGCACATACCCACGTGGGGGATTGGACAGGAATCTCCTCGTCTTCCTTGGCAACGGGGGGAGATGGGCGCGCGCTGCCTGGCCGCTGACATGGCACATACCCACGTGGGGGATTGGCCAAGAATCGGGCATGAGAAGGGCTAATGCACCTGCTTAAAGGAGTACTGACACGAAATTTCAAAGCTGAGATCCGCTCTAGCAATCAAGTACAACGACAACACAAATAGGTGTCTGTGAATAAATGCATCTTCCTTTCTTTGTAGTTGTGTGTGTGTGTGTGATTTCTCTTTCGCGAACATTACCGAACCGCGCAAATTCAACTCGTGCATTCGCACTTTCACATTCTTCCCCTCGGGGAAAGCTAGCTAATTGGTACATATTTTAACGAAGAAGAAAACGTAGTGCAAACTAGACGTGGACGAAGGAAACGAGGTAAAACATATACAGGCGCCAACTTCCAACTGTTTATTGGAAGCAAACCACGCAAAATATATACATGACTTATCTAAACACAAACAACCACAACAAAAAAATTAACCAAGGTATAATCATGCTAACAAGCGTAGAAGTTGGTGACAATGGCTAAAATGAAAAAAGTACAACACTGCAGAAAGAGTGGCAACAAATCCACTTCAGCCTCAAGAGTAATCAAGATGGTCCAATAGCGCGTGCGTGCATTCCAGGCGAACACCAAACCGAGCTTCGCGTGCTAAACTACACGCTGTGATTTAAAAATGACATTTCATTTTCACTTAACGCTAGTGACGGCGTGCTGACACACTTGTCGCCGGCGCTTTTGATAAAAACCGCCTCGATCACCTCCCTTTCCGTTTTGTTTCTTGCTCTCCTCAGAAAGGTCGTTTTATCCTTGAGTGTCTCACACCCACAGCGCTGGCAGTGGCCTGCAAGGTGCCATCCCAAGTTGCTGCTGTCGGCCAACCGGTGTTCTCTGGCACGTTCGTTGAAGCAACGTCCACTCTGACCGATATACCTCTTTCGCACTACAAGGGGATGCGGGAAATGACGTCGCTAACACACTCGGTGTATAGCGTTGCGTGCTTCTTTGCGCATGACTCCGGTATCTCATTGGCCATCATAGGGCA
Source organism: Haemaphysalis longicornis (assembly GCA_013339765.2). Classification (NCBI taxonomy): domain Eukaryota; kingdom Metazoa; phylum Arthropoda; class Arachnida; order Ixodida; family Ixodidae; genus Haemaphysalis; species Haemaphysalis longicornis. The sequence goes on from CM023455.1 coordinate 24,687,670, forward strand.
AAGTTTAGCCAGCATGCACGGGGCAGAACACACAACGCGCACTTTATACCTGGATGCGACCTTCTTGACGTTGTGCGAAAGCCTGTGGATGTACAGTATTACGTGCGTTTTCTTTTTTAAATGCAGAGCATTTCTTTAACTCACGATGTCACCCGGCGTTGTCGGCGTTGGCGTGCCTCGGCGTCCGCAACAGCCGTTCCAGGTGCGCCCTCTCCCCCACTCCTCCTCTCCCGCATCACGCTACCCTCCTCGCTCTCAACAACAGGTCCGCACACATCCCCCTACACTATATAAAAAAATAATACTTACCGGCGCCTGGTCCCACGACCCTGCGGGCGGAACGCAAGGTACATGGTGCTCCACCCACTGCGCCCCAAAGCCGCCACAGAATGGAAGGCTACGAACGCGCCTTATATCCTTGACTCATTCAAACTACGTCAAGAAGCTGCTGATACAACGCATTCACTACCTGTGGGCGGAACGCGAGGTACATGGTGCTCTTCCCACTGCGCCACAAAACCGACACAGAATGAAAGGCTACGAACGCGCCTTATATTCTTGACTCATTTAAACTACGTCAAGAAGCTGCTGATACAACGCATTCACTGCCACCAACTCCCCAAACACTAAACGTTAACGCAATACACCCACCCCCTATGCGACGCATTTACTCGAGTCCCCCCCGCGGGGAGATGGGCCCTTTTTGCTTCTCTTCATGCACTTTTTTACCGTGTTTCATCTTCTGGAGGATGCTTTCACACACACTTGTGATAACGGTGGGAGGAAATCGGGCGGCTTCCAAGCGGCTGATCTGATTGCTAAAACTTGCAATCAGATTGTGCTCGCACGATTTCGTTAAGGCCGAATTAAGGCATGTAGTGAACCCATCTTTATCAGCGTGGAATGCACGCTGTCGTATGGAAGAAGGCTTATTTTTCTTGCTGCGTAGCTCGACCGAACTTGTGCAAGCTCTTGCGGATGGCGAGTTGGCGTCTGTAAATCATGGTTTTTCAATTGATGTGCAAGATCAGTTTTATTCTGTAACCCAGCAGGGCTTGTTTAGAGCAGTGCGTGAAACAATAGAGGCGTCGGGTGAAGTTGAGTTCCAGAACAAGGCTGGCATGAGCACAGAGCATTTTTTAGAGATTTTAAAAGTGTACCTCAAGTCCACCATCGTGTGTTTTAATGATTCATTCTATGTTGAAAAAGATGGTATTTGCAGTGGTTCAACTGTTGCCCAGGTTTTGTGTGACATTTACCTAGCATACATTGACAAGCGCATTGACGCAAGAATCGTCAATTGTAATTTTAATGTGGTTAGGATTTTAGATATGTGGACGACTACCTTGTGCTTTTAAATTTGGCTGATTCTAACCTTGATTCTAACACCTTTTTATCTGAATCTGGCGGGCTAGACTTCCCCACAGAGGTGCCTCAGGGGAATACAATACAATTTTTGGACCTCAAACTCACCTTCACAAAGGAGCACACGTGTTGGATGGACTACCCAAGAACGGAAAAAAGCCTTCTTCCATATCACAGCACGCACAAGGTAAATATAAATGGTAGCGAAGCTTCGGGCGAAAAGCGGTTCAGAACCTATTGCCAGCGACATCAGCATGGGGGCTTATGGGAGGGGCGATTGAAACGCGACTAGGTGAGGAGGGAACAAACACTAGTAACAACAAAACCAAGTTTTGTTCAACAATAAAACAGCATTAATATTTTACGAACGATATTTATTTTTGAATGACATTTATTTAAAGTGTGCAAAATAATTTATGAAAATGTTGTTCATTCTCAAAAAACCATTTTTGTAGCGCCCTCTGAAGGATGGCACACGTCATTTCTCTGTGATTCAGACCTTGTAGTGCTCGAAAGGCGCTCCTAAAGTTCGTCTGCTAGGAAACGCCCCTCGCGTGTTTTGGTGGTGCGCATTTGCATTCGTTTTTCCTTGTTTATTTGGTGTGCACTTAATTTTTGGTGTGCGTGGAGTTGCGAGGTGCGTTGTATCGTCGGTGAAACACGTTTAGTACCGTGCCCGGCGGGCACGGTGAACTACGGGACGATGCTGCCAACGGTTGGAGCGGAGCGCTTTCCTCGGTACCCTACGGAAACGATGGCTGTATGTACAAGGTTGCAACAGCAACTCCCGTACGCCTGGTGTTGTACTGCACCATTTTCCTCTCATTTCCACAGGTAACGCGAAACTATAGTACTGTTAAAGAAGTCGAGGGTTTGACGGAAACCCGTCTGGTCGGGAAACATGTTGGAGTAAAAACTGGAGACACCGACCAAAAGAAACTTAAAAACTTTAAAACAACAACAAGACGTTTCGGCTTCGTTACTGAAGCCTTGTTCACAATGAGGCGAATAAAAGTTCATGCACGCTTATGTTCTCTTGAGCACGTGACGTAGGCAGCGCGTGTACGACGGGGGGAGGGTTCCTTCATTTCGATTAAGTGTATGACGTGTCGTCTGTATTTCCAGAGACTCGAGATAGAGCCGCGATCTCAAGTTCCTTTCTTGGCCGATGATTGTGGAATTATCCCAATCAATCCCATGGCCCGTTGCACCCACGTGCTCGGCAAGAGCATTCGACGCCACACGCTTGTTTTTTACATCGTTCTGGTGCTGCCGTAATCTTTGCTTGAAGTTACCCGATTCACCTATGTAAGCGAAATCGCAATCTGCGCATGAAATCTTGTAGACTACGCCAGGAAACGATTCTCTTGGAAGCCTATCCTTACCGCCCACGAGTGCGTTCCGCAGCTTACACGCAGGCACGTGTGCCACCTCAACGTCATAACTACGCAGCACGCGGGACAGGGCTTCGCTTACACCAGGGATGTAGGGAACGGCAGCGCGCTTTCTTGGTCGGGGATCAACCGGAACGGCAGGATTGGACAGGCGGCGTTCCACCCCATTCAAGAACGCCCGGGGATAGCCGCTTGCCGAGAGATCGTTTCGTACCCTGTCGAGGTCGGTGAAACGGTCTTCTGCTTTCGTACAAAGGCGGTTCGCACGGCTGAAGAGCGAGGCAGCAACAGACCTTTTGTGAGCGTCAGGGTGAACGGACCGAAAGTTTAGGTATCGGCCAGTGTGCGTATCCTTTCTGTACACATTAAACGAGAGCGTACCATCGCATCGGCTGACAAGCACGTCCAAAAATGGGAGTCTATGGTCGACCTCAGTCTCTACTGTGAATTGGATGGCCTTTTCTTGACTGTTCAAATGCGCAGTGAACGAAGCCAAGGCGCTGCGTCGAACCACACAGAAACAGTCGTCCACGTAGCGCAGAAAAATTCTTGGGCGTGGACTGAAGGAAGCGAGTGCGCGATTTTCCAGCCATTCCATCGTAAGATTGGCAGCAGTAACAGAGACAGAGGCACCCATAGCGGTACCGTGGACTTGCCTGTAGAAGACCTTGTCGAAGCAGAAGTATGTATTCGCAAGGCAAAAGCAGAGGAGCCTCTTGAGGTCTGGAACGTCAATCGGCGACCTGTCTGGCAAAGTCCGGTCGGATTCTAGCGCGGTAGTGCATGCTTCCACAGCCATGTCAGTCGGAATCGAGGTGAATAGCGACACCACATCGAAAGAGACCATCACTTCGTCGTCGTCTATTGCCACGTCACGAACTTTTTCAATGAAATCGCAGGAGTTGCTCACATGCGTGGAGCCCTTCCCGACGAGTGGAGACAGAATTTTGTGCAGGTATCCGGACAAATTGTAGAGAGGGGACCGGGTGTAGTCAACGATTGGACGCAGGGGGACATTAGGCTTGTGAACCTTCGGTAAGCCGTACAGTGCAGGTGCGGCGTCATTATGGCACAGAAGCGAATAATACAGAGGCTTGCGCTCGGGAGGAACGAAGCGAAACACATCCGCCAGGAGTGTCTGTAAGTCCCTCTGTACTTTCAAGGTCGGGTCCCGAGTGAGTCGGACGTAAGTGTCCTGGTCATCCAGCAGAGCCAGTACCTTGCTTTTGTAGACAGACGTGTCAATTAGTACCGTCGCATTCCCCTTGTCAGCCGGAAGAATCACGATTTCGGTGTTCCCCTGGAGTCGCTTGACAGCCTTCCGTTCATCCGCAGAAAGGGGCGAGACGAACTTCCGCCGGTGCAGCCCAGAAAGTACGCCAATAGCGCGGGTGCGCGCCTCGTCACGGCGGGACGGATCAACTTGGTTAACCGCACACTCCACCGCACACACAACCTTTCTTACGTCAGGGGCGGGAGCAACATTGAAGTTCAGCCCAAGTTCCAGGACGGAGGCCTCGGCAGAGTCGACTTTGTGTGTGGAAAGGTTGTACACCGTTGTCTTGTTTTGCGGACGGTACGGCTTGGCTTTTTTCGAAAGTCTGCCAAGCTTGACACTATGCACGGACTGTGACCGGCGAGCATGTACATTGGCTTGAAAGTTGGCGTGTAGCTGGATGCTTGCAAAATGATCCGGACAGTGGTTCTCCAGGCGGCGTCGTACAAAAAACGCTTCGTTTTCTAGCTTCCTAATGGCGTCACGGCAGTCCATTATTCTGGCCTGTAGCAACATTCTCTCTGCCTTTGCGATGACGCTATAACCAAACTTGGAAGGTACAGGCCTGTTTAGGTGCAATGAGCGCGGAATGAGTCCCCGAGCTTTGCAGGTTAGGTTGAAGTCCAGATGTCCATGAAATGCGGCAACGCGGGTTGTGAGGGAAACATAACGGCGAATTTCGGTGATAACGGGTTGGCCATACGCCCGGCGAAGGTTGATGAAGTCGAGGGTTTGACGGAAACCCGTCTGGTCGGGAAACATGTTGGAGTAAAAACGGAGACACCGACCAAAAGAAACTTAAAAACTTTAAAACAACAACAAGACGTTTCGGCTTCGTTACTGAAGCCTTGTTCACAATGAGGCGAATAAAAGTTCATGCACGCTTATGTTCTCTTGAGCACGTGACGTAGGCAGCGCGTGTACGACGGGGGGAGGGTTCCTTCATTTCGATTAAGTGTATGACGTGTCGTCTGTATTTCCAGAGACTCGAGATAGAGCCGCGATCTCAAGTTCCTTTCTTGGCCGATGATTGTGGAATTATCCCAATCAATCCCATGGCCCGTTGCACTCACGTGCTCGGCAAGAGCATTCGACGCCACACGCTTGTTTTTTACATCGTTCTGGTGCTGCCGTAATCTTAGCTTGAAGTTACCCGATTCACCTATGTAAGCGAAATCGCAATCTGTCGCATCTATGTAAGCGAAATCGCAATGGCACTCCTATAGTACTGTTAATACGTGCACGGGGGTTGTGTAAGGAGACGTGGTGGTGCTTCGAAAAAAAAAATGGGTCTACAGCTTTGTTATATCACAGTTATTTCTTGATTTCACCTCAGGCTGGCTCGGAGCAAATGGTGTCAATTACTCTAGGGCTTCGCAGCGTAGTACCACTCGAATTGAAACGAGTCGCTTTAATTGTCTATATCAGTGCCTCCTCTATTGCATTACAACTATTGTAGTGATCGTTGCTTCCCGCACTTGTATGCGGAATCATTATTTCCATCGCAGTACTGTGTTGTGCTGCTCCGTGCTGCGCTGCTGCTATTTCTTTCCTGCTATGTGCTTTTACATACTACCGTTGCTTTTTTTTTGCATCGATCCATTTTTCCCCTTTTTACTTATCTGTTGCGACACTTGCCTAACAAGGCAACCAGGAAATTGCAGGCGTGAATGCTGAGTGAACTTACTGTAGAAACCCATGTCTACTTGATAAGATGCCAGGACAGCTGCGGTGTGCTCGCTGCAGTGTGCTCGCTGCACTTTCGTGAATCGGCATTCCTGCGGCCCGGTTTTCTGCGTCAAGATGCAGTGCCTAGTTCTTTTCTCTTGTTTCGAAGTAGTTCTGCTGTTGACGCTTTCATTGCTCATAATGCTATGTGTTACGGGTGAAGTCAATTTTTCGGCGCGTAAGGAAAATCATAATGCATGTAGTGCCCACGAACATTTTACTTATTGTATACGTGCTGATTGTGTGCAGTGTGGTAAAGTTGTTTATGTTTATCCTGGAATAAAGTTCAAATGTCTGATTTTGGCATGACTATACGTTATTTCTTCTCTTAGAACTGAAGTACACAAACCGAGCAAGCATTACATAACCTTGATCTATACTTAAAGCACGCACGCAACCTGCGTATGTGCGACGCAATTAAACCCAACAGTGGCGTTGGTAGAAATTTGTATCGGGGTAAGGAGTGGGCACGGTTTTGATATGAAAGGGGGCCAGGGAGAGTGGTGAAGTGCCATTTTTCGCTCTGTATCCCAAGGCAGAAAAAAAAGCTCCGGTCGAAGGGGGGGGGGGGGGAGGAAGGCGGGGGTACGTGCCCCATTCCTGGTTTGCCACCCACTGCAATCAAAATAAACAACTGATTGCTTTTATACAGCAGTGGAAGGCTTGAATACATAATAAAGGTTCAGAGAAAATTCAAGATGTTTTTATAAACACCGAGGCGAATCATACGACAGTATGCTTAAGTACGCTTCTCTAGTCCCGAGTCTGTACTAGTTAAGCTGGCGTTGACTTGAAGCACGCACGCCAAGGGCTCGCCAAGTTGCGTCAGATGGTAATGACATGAGCCCTCAGCGATCAGAGGCCTGCTAAAGCTATTTTGAACTCAAATTTTCGCGCTAATGCCACAAAAATGACGTCACTTTCTGACCGGATCTTGCGTCACATCCTGTTTATTTTTGTTCCGCCGGAAGTGTTCCCTCCTCAGAGAGATGGCGCGCGCCCCATGAGCAGCTTAAGAGCCGCCATTTTCGTAACGTATGGGCTTCTATGGAAGCTTCGCTACCAGTTACATTTACCTTGGCACGCATTCCAAGCTGATAAAGCGGGGAATAATCACTACGTGCCTTATGGGGCATTCGGTTGGCCGCTCCGGTCATCTGGCTCAGATTCGCCAGATGCCAAGGCGGCTCGCAATCAGAGCGCGAGAGACAGCGTACCAACCGAATGCATCGGCAATCTCGGAGCAGCTAAGGTCAGCGCGCCTGTAGCGCCAGCGTGCAGCCAGCGCTGGAAGCCGCCGGGTAACCCCACGGCCGGGCTCATGCGCGCTCGCCGCTCCACCAGTCCGGCCGTGGTAAACCGGGGCGTTTTGCGTCACGTGACCCGTCCTCCCGGTCAGATCGCGCCACGCTCTCACTTCGAAGGCTGGCGCTCCGAAAGAACCTACCGAAGGTAGTTCGAGCGCTCGGATTCTACCAACCGCAGGCGCGGGCGCTTTTCAGAGCACTCCAGAGCGCTCGTAAACGCCCAACCCAATACGCCATTAATTCGGCCTTAACGAAATCTTGCGAGCACAATTTGATTGCAAGTTTTAGCAATTAGATCAGCCGCTTGGAAGCCGCCTCATTTTTCCCACCGTTATCACAAGTGTGTGTGAAAGCATCCTCCAGAAGATGAAACACGGTAAAAAAGCGCAGGAAGAGAAGAAAAAAATGAAAACGCACGTAATACCGTACATCCACAGGCTTTCGCACAACGTCAAGAAGGTCGCATCCAGGTATAAAGTGCGCGTTGTGTGTTCCAACCCGTGCACGCTGGCTAAAGTTTGCCCTGTGATGGCCAATAAGATATTGGAGTCATGCTCAAAGAAGCACGCAACGCTATACCGAGTGTGTTAGCAACGTCATTTACAGCACCCCCTTGAAGTGCGAAAGGGTGTACATCGGTCAGACTGGACGTTGCTTCAACGAACGTGCCAGAGAACACCGGCTGGCCGTCAGCAGCAACTTGGGAGGGTACCTTGCAGACCACTGCGAGCGTTGTGGGTGTGAGCCACTCCTGGATAAGACGACCTTTCTGATGAGAGCAACAAACAAAACGGAAATGGAGGTGATGGAGGCGGTTTTTATTAAAAGCGCCGGCGACAAGTGTGTCAAGCACGCCGTTACTAGCGTCAAGTGAAAAATTGGGCCCATCTCCCCACGAGGGGGGACTCGAGTAAATGCGTCGCGTGGGGGGTGGGGGTATTGCGTTAACGTTAGTATTTGGGGGGTGGTGGTGGGCTGGTAGTGAATGTGTTAACTATTATTGCTTATTACTAATAATTATTATTATTTCTTTCATATATTATTACTTTCGTGATTTTGCGACTCGAGTCCCCCCTCGTGGAGAGATGGGCCCAATTTTTCTTTTTTTTTGTTACGCAAGAAGTGTAGGCAAGGAGTAGGTTGTTGTAAGTCGTTATTTATTTATTTGTTGCTGTTGTCGTTGTATTGGACGCTGAGAACGACGGCTCCGTGGTCGCTAAAGTGTACTGTTAAGGGGTCTTTAAGCAGTGGTCGTGCGTTGCAGCAACTGGTGAAGACAAGATCGATGCAACTGCTGCCGTGTATAAGCAGCTTCTTGACGTATTTGAATGAGTCAAGGATATAAGGCGCCTTCGTACCCTTCCATTCTGTGTCGCTTTTGTGGCGCAGTGGGAAGAGCACCATGTACCTCGCGTTCCGCCCGCAGGGTCGTGGGATCGAAACCAGGCGCCGGTAAGTTTTATTTTTTTTATAGTTAGGGGGAGGCGTGCGGACCTGTTGTTGAGAGCGAGGAGGGTAGCGTGATGCGGGAGAGGAGGAGTGGGGGAGAGGGCGCACCTGCGCGCTGAGCTGTTGCGGACGGATGGCGGACGCTACATGTGAGTTGAAGAATGCTCTGCATTTAAAAGAAATGTTTTAAATCACAGCGTGTAGTTTAGCAGGCGCAGCTGTCCTCCCCTCTTTTCGGTTTGGTATGCGTCTGGAATGCACGCACGCGCTATTGGACCATTTTGATTGCTCTTGAGGCTGAAGTGAATTTGTTGCCACTCTTTCTGCAGTGTTGTACTTTTTCATTTTAACCATTTTCACCACCTTTTACACTTGCTAGCATGACTATACCTTGGTTGATTTTTTGTTGTTGTTGTTTCTGTTTAGATAAGTCATGTATATATTTTGCGTGGTTTGCTTCCAATAAACAGTTGGAAGTTGGCGCCTGTATATGTCTTACCTCGTTTCCTTCGTCCACGTCTAGTTTGCACTACGTTTTCTTCTTCGTTAAAATATGTACCAACTAGCTCAGCAACAAGTTTTGTTAAGAAATTGCTGATTTGATTGTAGGGTTTACCGCGCCGACGCAACGCAGGCGATGAGGCGCGCCGTAAGGGAGGGCTCCGGATTAGTTTTGACCACCTGGGGGTCTTTAACATGCGCCGAAATGTCGTTCACATGGGCGTTTTTGCTTTTCGCCTCCATGAGAAAAGCGGCCGTCGCGGCCGGGAATGGAACCCGCGCCCTCGTGCTCAGCAGCGCAACGCCTTAGCCACTGAGCCACCGCGGCGGGTCACTCGAATTTGTTGAGAGGGTGGCAGCTGGAAAACTCTACCGGGCGGCGACGTTCTTTCTCGCCGTGGAGATGGCATTTAAAATTGCGAGCTTGTGTTTTCAAAAAGACAAAACGTTTCGTTTTCTGGCAGCAGACCTCCTCACCGACGAACCGACACCACAGATGGCAGTGGAGACGCGCGAATACGCGCCGACACGCAGGCCTAGTACCTAACCAACTATGCACTCACAATGTACACGCACGTTTTTTTGCTGTACGGACGAAGTTCGCTAAATCAGTGCTTTTCTCCAGCCGAATTTTCGGAAATATTATAAAAAAAAAACAATGGCTTATCAGCGTAGCGAATTCGTTACATCGAGGTTATCCATCGCAATTCCTTCGTTACAGAGAGGTCGCAAACACATGGGTGTCAATGGGCCTGGCAATGGGGAACTGAAAAACTTCGTTAAATCCATAAATTCGTTGCATAGAGGTTCGTTATATCCAGGTTTAACTGTGTTAGTAGTAGTCCGAGACTGGAATGAGCCAAGAAGTCGTACTTATTCCCTAGTCCTGGAGTTCAAGTGATGACCGCGCGACCGACGCCCTAGATGCCAGAAGTTTCTGGACGTCCAGGCGGTCGTTGGTAATCAGGTTCTTCCAGAGTTGATGCTCGTAGTTTCGATGAACAGTTAGAATTAGCGCCTGTCCCGTGCCCACTTGCCTAATCCTCTGTTAATTCCAGCTTAGAACCATGTTTAGAGAAGTCAAATGTTTATATAAGGACGATTCAGGCCATGGCTGCGCACAGAGGCGCCTCTCCTCGCGCCTCCCGCAAGAGGCGAAGTAGAGGGAGGCGAAATCGTTACTCCAGGTGTTCCGTCCGGGGCTTATCGCGGACGACCGGTGCCGACCGCGGAAGAGGCGGCGCGTGTGCGAACGTGAAGGACGGCAGCTGGGGCCGCTTTTGTGCTCCTTTTCGCTTGATTCCGGCAAATGCGCTGCGGGGCACCGCTGCAAACTTTCACTTTCGCCACGGCGAGCGAACGACGGGCACACCATGCAGCCCTCGGCACCAGTGGAGTCAATGGACCGCAATCTCGTTTTCGAGCACGGAACTCTGTTTAGACATCGTGAAAAATCACGGAGTCACAAAAGAAGTGTACATTTATTTATCCAAAGAGTAATTCAGCGCCTTTCGTGGTAAAGGGTAATGAAAAGAAAAAAAGCTTTACTTTCAGCAATTTCCTCTGGATTACTTTGTTCGAAATTGTATGTCTATTGACGTATTTGCACTTGAAAGGGGCCGTCACCCCGCCAGACGTTATTTCGCCTACGGCCGCCATCTCCACTTAGACATTCGCAGTGTCTAAGACAAACAATAAAATTTCGCATTTAGCCTTTTAGCCAACAAGGACGATAAAAGGAGTGACTAGAACCGTTAGTCCTCGCGAGCGACCGTTGCTCCTCAAGAGAAGTAACTGTGAGAGCGTGCGTGCCGTGTGCATAATTCGCGGAGTAAATGTTCACCCCCGCCAATTTAGAGAGCAACGGAAGGACGAAAAGCCGCATTTGCTGACCAATTACTTCCCCTGTAATGGCGTCGCCGCAATGCGATCTGGCTGCTATATCTTTTCCCAGTTTCATAATTTGCAAACAAACGTAATTATCAAGAAAAGGACCTTTTATATAGTGTCATAAGAACAAATCTTAGTTTAAAAATAAAAAAGGAAGCACCTTGTCCTAAGTGAAGAGCCGGCTCGTGGCCAGGAGCGGTGATGTGTGATAGACAAACGCCCCATGTTCAGATTCATGCGTGGTGTCACGCAGATCTCGCGTTAAAGGCCAAAGAAGGGTCAAAGAAAGACTCCGTGCACATGACGACGGGAGGCAGCTGTTAGTAGAAAATCGCAAAGCTTACTCACTAAGTGTAGTGAATGCACATGTTCGTACCTCCAGACAAAAGTCAACAACAACAACGGCAAATCGTGAGCGCACACTACAGCTTAGCGCTTGCTGTTAGCTTTCATTAGCGGGACATTATTCCCTTGCGCACAAAAGCGATCGAAATTCCATAACAGCCGTAACGCCCGTCTGCATTTTCCAGTCCCATTTTGCAAAGCTAAGTTGAAAAAGTCAGCAGCGCCGAAATTCGTTTCGTCTACGCAGGAACATATGCCCTGTTTACCTATTATTTCTCTTATACCGACGATCATGAACTCGCACATATGAGACCAAAGACATTTGGAATAAGTTGCGAACATGAAGAAACTTCTTAGGGGCTGTTAGTTTTTTTCCCAGTCGGGTGCAACGTTAGACAAATCAGCCTGCTGTCGCGACGAGGGCGATTGGTTTTCTTTTCTTTCACGAGGAAAAACGAAGCTTGTGATCGTCTACTTGCAGTCGAAGCTCAGCAATAATCCCTAAAGTTGGGTGAGCGGGAATTGCAAGCCAATGCATTCGCAAGGAATTCCCACGCCAGCAGTAAATGCAACTGACACCGAGTGCAGAGTACCAAACGCTTTGCACTTGACTACCCATTTTCTGCCCATTTTGCTATCACAAGGTTTTGTTTTGTGCGAGATCAATCGCACGGTAATTAAAGTGCGATTGAAAAACGTGCTATCACTTGCTACCTGAATTCGTTGTGTCCTCAATCGATATTAGGGGCAAGCTCCTCTTGCTCAGGCCTTGTCCCGGGCGTACACGGCAGAATGATGATGATTGTGGCAGGATCTCCCTAGGGATTGGCCAACCAAAGATTGGCCGAAGAGGTCAAAACGTTCAACGCGTTCGTTGCTACCCAACAAGGAGGATAAGAACAAGAAGAGGTTGTCGTTCGTCGCCTGCGAGCTCAAGACACGTACCGAGGGTACGCGACACAAGACGCTCTTCAGAAGGCGACGGCCGGCTAAAATGTCACACACCGAATTCGCCAACTTACCCATTGAGATTCTCATCGTCCCAAACAACCCCTACATAATCACCGCAAACATCGACGTCGTCGACGGGCTTGTCAACGGAGCCGTGGAAAGCTTGACGTGTCGAGTCTTTATATGATGTGTGGGCGAATGGTTCACGGTTTTACGGATCAGCATTTTAGCTTCGCCCCTCTCATCATCGTTCAGTTCGTGGAGATGGCGGGATTTTTGTTTTCATTGGAGTAAAGGATATTTGCGAGAAATGGCTGTGCCTGTTAAATTCCTGAAAGTACTGCTTTCTCTCGACTACATGTGCAGTGTTTCCAGGAAGCGCCTGTACAAGGACTTGTTGGATGTTTGTTTGCCACCGGTCATTATTCAATACAGGCACTGGGACAGACTTTTTAAAGAAGGTGAAAAGAATGCCAGTGAAACCTGCAATTTTTTTTAACCTACACACCGAAACCCTTCCCGTAAATACGTGGTAATTATTTCCGCGGTTGCGTCTTTAGACCACTCAGCCTGTTTCTCTTTTGTGCCGTGGACAACCGACCGCAGTCTGTGAAAAGAAGCCGGGAACTTGTATTTATCATGTATTTATCGACTACTGGGACCCAGTGTTCCACTGGGACGTCCTCCAACATACGTTAACGAAGCAATTACCCATAACACCTCAAAGAATTCGGTTCCCACAGGTTAAAAATGAGTGCCGTTTGCCTTACGGTTTGATCATGGTCCTCAGTCTTCGTAGTATATCGAAGACGAGAAGGTCAGCGCGGAATGCGGACATAAATACCCGGCCTCTCAGGGAAAACTTCATCGTAAGCGTTCAGTATATACGGGAAGTGCTTCGTGTAGAGGATGAACCCCCGAATGGTTGCCTGCACTTGACGTTTTAGTGTGCCTTAAAAGGTGTTAAAGCCACCATGTCAGGCAAGTAGGGTTGATGCATTCTAAAATCATGCGCTCACGTGTGTTGTTCTGTCAAAAAAATTAAAGCCGCATGCACTCAATCTGAAAGCTGTCGGAAGTGCAGAGAAGTGATTACCATAATGGGCTGTAGCGACGTTATCCGCTCATTGCTACCACCCAATGCAAATCAAATTCCCCGCGTCCGCAATGCTCGAGCGCCTCCTTCCTGAAACTGCGCCAGCCGGAGTTCTGGTCTTTTTCTGCTTGCTTTTCCTCCCGCACGTGCCGGCACTGCCACTTTTTTCGCTTACTATCATAAAAACCAACCCAACGAGTGTTCCTAACTAAATGAGCGCGGGCGCTGCCGGCTAATTACGTATATTTTGCCTCAAGTGTACCGACAGTTTTCTTTGTGCTAAACAACGGGTAGATGCATGACAAGCGCCAGCGCTTAACGAGTTTCGAACGCTTGTGATAAACCGCTTGTATTTCGAAGCTTCTGGGTTACGTTGCGATGACAGCGGCTACGATGGAACTCTGGCTCTACTTGGGTCCAGCGAGCGAGCTACGATGACAAGGCGTGGCCCTAAAGTGCTCTGCATTTAAAATGTCTAAGCATTCAATTAAGAAAAAGTCATCTGGTCTAGCGGGTAGCGCGTCGGGTTCGTGTTGCGGGGGGTAGTTGTTCGATTCCCGCTCAGCGGATTTTTAAAGATGATAGTCTTTGTTGGGCTACTGTCTGTCTGTCTGTCTGTCTGTCTGTCTGTCCCTCGATTAAGCCACCCGGCCAAAGCAAAATAGATGCTACGTTTAAATACCCACAGCAACATCTAAACGGCCAAGTCCGACGGCAACCCGCCGCGGTGGCTCAGTGCCCAAGGCGTTGCGCTGCTGAGCACGAGGTCGCGGGTTCGATTCCCGGCCGCGGCGGCCGCGTTTCTGATGTAGGCGAAAAGCAAAAACGCCAGTTTGTACGAGATTTCGGCGCACCTTGAAGATCCCCAGGTAGACAAAATTAATTCAGAGCCCTCTACTACGGCGCGCCTCTTCACCTGCGTTACGTCGGTGCGTTAAACCGCACAATCAATCAAAGTCCGGTGGCAGTGTTCATACTTGTCAACATTATTGAGCCAAAACAAAATATTACTGTTATATGTGGCAAGACATCAATACGTAAAGTATATTCCAAGTCTTTTCTTTATTAAAAATACACGATGGTTGCTTTAATGAAAGGCACCCCTAGACATATACCAAAGCGGTCACCCGCGATTTCCCTAGGGGCAGTTTAAAAATGACACGGCAACAGAAAAGAAAGGTTTCCCTACATAATCTTCACGTTGCTCCTGGAACGCAATGGGAGTAAGTAGGGTCCTCAATTCATGCGCGTATCCGCCGTACGGCAGCGCTGGCATCGAAACATTTAAATTGACTTCATTTAAATTGACTGGAGCCATCCGCTAGCGTGTTTATCTTGAGAGGAGCGGGACGGGAGAGAAACAGCGTCAGAAGTCAGAAGGAAGGAGTAGGGAAACAATTACATGGCAAGGGCGCCAGGCGACTATCGCCGTTCGTCGACGTTTACAACGAAGTGAGCAGACAGGCGGTAAATTTTACCGCCGCTTCTAGCTCGTCTTTGGGGAAGGGGGGAGGGGGGCGAACGGTTGGTGAAGTAACCCTTCGTCACCTCGCATTTGCTCCCACAGGGGAGCAATGGCTGTGGCAGCGCAGTTACTCCCCCAATGGAGCAACGGCGCTCACCCGTTGCTCTCATACACTGTGGTGCATCTAACACCCTTGGTAGGGCTGCAGCTACCGTTGTCCACCGGGACATGAGGAGCTTGAGGGTAATGGGAGAGCAGACCAAGCTGCGCGAGAACTTACTAACCGTTCAGCCAGTAGGCCTAGCTTACTCACCCCTGTCCCCAATACCTTCGGTGAGCGACTCAACATTCAAAGAAAAGCCAGAGCTCTCTTTCCCCCACCAGATAAAAGCTTAACAGCTGCAGAGCATCAGTCTCTTAAACAAATACAGACGAACACCTATCCCAACATCCTCAGGCTATCGAAGATGTTCCCCGAGAAATTATCAAACGCATGTAATAAGTGCGGTGATATATCCACCCTATTTCATGCATCCTGGGGTTGTCGTACTGTATGGCCCTCAGTAAACACCAACACCAAGTATATGAGCTATGGGAGGCAGCTCTGGCCAGCTCTGACCCTGGGGCTCAGAAGTATCTGATCTTTAGGGCCAAGACTGGGGCAGAGGAAACAGGGGCCCTGGAATGGAGGGAACCTACCCTAGTTCAATCAAGACCTTTCAGTTCAAATAAACGTTTCATCTCTCTCTCTCATCTCTCTCTTCACCGTTGTGGCCAAATTGCTAAAACGTCGTACTTCTGAAACCATAACGTCACGTGGACGATGTCCGGGCTCAGAAATTGAACTAATATTAATCAGTGCAAATATTTTAATGCGTAGCGTTGAAAACCCCATGTCGCAGAAAAGCTGGCCTTGTTGATGGCGTTGAACGGGAAAAAAATTGTAGTGGATGATAAATAGCACATCTCCATCGTGCGGAGGCCCTTAAGCCCCGAGCGCTGAGTTTCGACCTCCCGGAATGTTTCACACGACAAGAACGAAGCTCGATAACGCCATGGCAGTTCCGCGCCTAAACGTGAAGCTTCAGCGTACTCGAAGTTTTTCGTAAAATTCGTGTCGGACTTTTCCCATCTTTCTGACATGAATGTATCATTCCATAATGCCTTCTCTATAGGGCATCTCTTGTCTTTGCTTCCTTTGCGATGATGCAGTCGCAGGATTAATTCTACTTATTGTAGGAACAAAGCGTTGCTGATGGCTATGTTAATAGGGAATATTGTTTCTTTTCTTGTAACAAAACTTGATCCCTATACACTGGCTTCCTTCCACGGCCTAAAAATAGCGCTAAAAAATGGCGCACCCACAAGCAGTGCTGATATTCACGAGAAGCAGTACTTGTATTTGGCAGTGACGGCGGCGGAGCGCTGGTGCACCCCTGCTCAACGCACTCCGCAACTTTACAGTTCGTCCTGCTGCCCTGGGCTGCGAAAATTCCTGGCTGCCATGCGCCGTGAACCTGCGTCGACTGAAATCGGTTGCCTATGTTGACTCCACATTCCGGCAACATGATTGCGGCCTTTTCTCGGCGTTATCATCGAAGCAGCGACCACGACGCCTCCTACCGCCACCACCTTCGGCTATAAAGAGGACATCACGGTGGCTGTTCCCGTCATTTGGCAGTGACGGCGGCGGAGCGCTGGTGCACCCCTGCTAAACGCACTCTGCAACTTTACAGGTTGGTGCTGCACTGCTCGTAGAAAGTTGTTGCTTAAGCTGTGTTCTCCGCTGCTGTTACTGCCACTTGATTTGATTTCGCCATGGAGTGTGTTTTCAGTTTCTAGTGCTGTTGTCGTGTATACTGTTGTGCGTGTTCGTCGCGTGGCTTTAGTGAAAGTTATCTTAACACACAAATGAGGCTCGCCTACTGATTCAGTTTGCGCGAAATGCGGCGACGCTTTCGAGGATGACGAGCCCTAAATGACATTTTGCGATTGTTCGGGCCGCTACCAGTTGGGCACCTCTTCTGGTATCTCTGAGAACACTTTCAAATCTAAGCGACACGACTACAAGAGGTCCTGGAGGTGTCCTCAGTGCCGGAAAAACAAACCGGGGAACATGCCTTCAAAGGAAAAAGAAAATGAGGATGCCACTGCTCTCATGTTGGCCCAGATAATTAGAAAACCGGATAGTTCGCTGCCCCTGAAGGAAGCAGTTGCGGATATTGAACAGTCCGTTAAACTTATGTCTGAAAAGTATGACACTGTTCTTAAGACAGTCGCTAAACAGTACACGGAGATTAAGAACCTCAAATTGAGGGTTTCTAAACTTGAGAAAGCTGATGCTTCTAATGAAGTCCAGTCTGTAACAGCTGCACTAAATGAACTAGAATTTCAAAGCAGGAAACTAAACGTTGAAATTCATGGAATAAAAGAAAAAGATGATGAATCTCTCCTGACCGAGGTTAATGTTATTGCCTCTAAACTGGGCATTGATCCCCTCACTGATCAATCCGTGTGCGCGATCCACAGGCTTCCATCCAAAACAGGCAAGATTCCTGCAATATATGTCAGGTTCATTAATCAGGCAACTAGGGGCAAATGGCTTGAAAAAAAAATTGCCTCCATCTCCCCGCGAGGAAATCCTGGTGTGATGCGGCGCATCTGGGGGCTCGTTTCCATTGGGTTTATTCTCTACATCGCGCGAAACGTATTGTGAACGCGTAGAATGCCTTCCATCACATACGGATGTTCTCATACACGGGACGATGGAGGCAATTTTACATTTTCATGCACATGCATACGCGAAATGAGAGAGTACACGTGTTTTAGCGGCCACCACCCAGCGCGATACCCGCTTTATATTCACAGGGCTTGAAGGAGAGGAGACCGCGGAGGAGAGTCGCGCATGCGCGCGCATGCGCACCGGAGCAGCTGTTAACGCAGCGTTAACGCAGCGAAGCGCACGCCAACCAAGCGCGCCAGCTGTCGTTATGCTAATGCGCCGGAGTGAGAGTGTTGCACACAGCTGTGGGAGAGGCGAACGGAGGAGGGCTGCGGATGGACGCCGCCGCCGCCGACGACGACGCAGGAGGGAAATGCCTCAGAGCAAGAGATGCGCCGCATCTAAAAAAGGAAACTTCTACTGTGACTCAAACTCGGCCTTTTCATCAATGAAAATCTGACGACTCGAAACAGGATGCTGCTCAAAGCTGCACAAGATAGGGCACTCGACAACAATTTCCGTTTTGCGCGGCAACCGCAACGGAAAGGTGCTTGTCCGCAAAGAAGAAGGCGACCGTGCGCACCACATAAGGAAACGTTCTGATCTAGATAAAGTGGCAGATTAAAACAAGCTAGCTCCTGGCTACTTCGCTTTACATGCCGAGTTACAATAATATACGCCCCTCCGAGTATCTCGAATTTCACGTTAACTGTCAACCTGGCAGAAACAAAGGGAATGAACTGAACGCATTCTTTGGTAGTTTGGACTTTAAATTTGACTTTATTTTCTTGACTGAACCTTGGTATGATCAGTTTTTTGCGCCGTGGTGCTTGCCTAAATACAAATTTTTCACTGGATACAGAACAGGATCACGTGTTGAAGGCGTCGGCCTTGTAGTTCGTTATACAATACCCGTTAATCCTATTGATGACCTTTGCTGTGTAACAAGTAACTTTGAGGTGTTATCTGTGTTGGGTGCTCAGACTGTGTGTTCTGTTGTTCATCCCCCGCCAAACAGCAATATAGACAGCTTTTTTAACTTTCTTGAACAGTTCCTTTCTTATGCGGCTATGGCCGAGTACAAAGTAGTCTGTGGGGGTGACTTCAAATATCAATATATTTGCTGATTGTCCAGGAACGCGTAATCTCAATACTCGGTTAGCAAAATACGGCTGTTGTAATGAATTTCCTCTCCAACCAGGGCTACATTATCCACCTCTACCTGCAAGAACTTGTTTATTACGAATTTCTCCCCAAATATCGTCAAAGCCGGCGTATTATCTTATAGCCTAAGAGATCATATGCTCGTATTCCTAAGTGTAAATCAAAAACTACAGAAACACAAAACTTGCTCTTTCAAAACTTAAGTTATCATGCAGGCTGGACTGGAAAGTTTCCGTAGTCAATTGCCGGAACCTAACTGGGAGGATGTTTTTACCGCACAGACAGCCGATGCTGCGTACGATAACTTTATAAACGCTTTTGGCGCCTGTTGTTCCAAGTGTTTTCCTTTACGCACAGTCCGCGATCACTCTTCTAAAATTCGCAAGCCGTGGATAACGAGTGAACTTTTTCATAAAATGAAGACAAAAAGCAAGTTATATGACAAGTTCATAAAATCACGAGAGTAAGCCGATTTGAAGGCTTTTAAGAAATTCCGTAATAAGCTCAACAATGAGATCCGTCAAGCAAGAGCCCAATATTACGACCTGTCGTTTCACTCTTGTGAAAAAAAAAACGGTCGTTAAATTTGGCAGAGAATTCATTCCTTGCTGCAAAACTCATGTGCTCACACAGATATACATATTATCAAAGACGCCGCTCAAGTTAGCCCAGAGTCGTTACCGAACACAGTTAATCACTATTTTACTACTCTTGTAACGCCATCAGTGAACCTGAATGCTTTCTGCGGTAACACTTTGTCGTGTTCGGATACAGTTTTTCTTCCCCCCCCCCCCCCAAACGAAGCAGAGGTAACCCTATTATTCTGTGAACTTAAAAATAGTAAAACATTAGACGCTAACCACCTACAAATCAGACCAATCAAATATGTTCTAGATATTATTGCCCCTATCCTGACACATGTCTACAATCTATGCATTACGTCTGGAGTGTTTCCTAGTAAAATGCAGATAGCGAAAATTCTTGCTCTTTTTAAGAAAGGTTGTAAAACAGACATGTCAAATTATAGGCCAATATTCATACTGCCAATTTTTTCTTAATGCTTAGAAAAATAATTCACAAGCGTATCTCAATCTTTCTGGTTCATAAGAGACTAATCAACGAATGCCAGTTTGCTTTTCGTAAAAATATGTCCACTCAGCTTGCTCTACTCGAACAAAAACCATTTATTCTGAACAACTTTGAACGTCGTTTGTTGACACTCGGTGTGTTCGTGGATTTTAGTAGGGCTTTTGACTCCATAAATCATTCGCTGTTGTTGAAAAACTTGACCATGATGGTATCCCGTGGCGTTGCGCATCACCTCTTGAAATCGCACCGGCAAAATACAATCCAGTACGTCGAAGTAAATAGAGCATTTTCTGAACCGCGTAGAATAGTAGCAGGTGTTCCTCAGGGTAGCGGTTAGGTCCCCTTCTTTTTTGCATATACCGTAATTACCCGATTCTAACGCGCCCCCGATTCTAACGCGCACCCAATTTTCCTGACAAAAAACCGAAAAAACTTGCACCTCCGATTGTAACGCGCACGGAACTGTGTGAGCAAGAAAAACGAATGCGAGAGAAACGGGTGATTTATTTCCCGAAGTAATCTCACTCATCTCACTCCTCGTCGCTCTCCTCTGACCGCAACATCTCGTCCTCGGTGCTGTCAAGCACGTTCGCGATGCCACACTTCTGAACTAACGTTCAACCATGGTCGATGGGATCGTGGCCCACGCCTCACACGCCCATCCCGCGAGCTTCTCCAGAGGCGCACGCTTTAGCCGACCGCTCGTTTTGAACGCGTGAGAGCCGCTGCTGCCATTGCTGTTATCAAGCGCGCAAGTGGAACGATTTGACGATTTGTGTGAACGCCGATAGAAAAGCCTAGGCACCTATGCTTCCTGCGTCCGAAAAATCGTTGCTAAAAGCTTTAGCGCCATCTTGACATGGCGATGGCGATGGGTGGGACGAAATTTCCGCTGTTTCGGTTTCAGTATCCGATTCTAACGCGCATGCGATTTGTCGACCTATTTGCCCGGAAAAAAAGTGCGCGTTAGAATCGGGTAAGTACGGTATGTGAACGACCTTATTGATATTGACTCAAATACCAGCTTCATTATTTACGCTGATGATACCACTCTACTATTTTCTTCTGGTAACGCTGACAAATTAGTGCACTTCCAAATTTCAGAAGTGGTCCAAGGCAAATGGTCTAACCATTAACGCCATAAAAAAACAAAGCCATCCCCTAAACAAGAAAGTGTTTTTTGCAAAGTGATATTAAAATTGGTTGCCAAACCATTCAGCTTATAGATTCAATAAAAGCACTAGGCATATTCTTTGATAAACACATGTCTTGGTCTAATAATCATTGGTATTATTTATGCTCAGTCTCACATACCACATCGTATTAAACTGCTAATTTAGAATGCTCTGTTCGCTAGCCACCTAAACTACTGTACCCTAGTGTGGGGTACTACTACGGCCACCAATATCAACCGAATCTATCTCCTGCAGAAAAAGTTCATTCGCGCTCCTTTTAGGCTACGGTTCACTGCTCACACTGAACCATTTTTCCTAATGAGTCAGCTCTTGACAATTCATAACCTGCTAAATTACCGGCTGGCAACTAGTTATCGAAAAGAACAAAAATCTGGGAGTCATTTTCTCAGTTCGTTGGCGAACATGAAGCCAAACAATCTGCACTACGTCACTCGTCCACCTGAGTACTGGAATGTACCGCAGCCTAGAACCAACTATGGCCTGCAGTTCTTACGGTCCTGCTTGCCGCGGCTACGTAACAGTCTTGCTTCTAAAAGCATTGATGTCAGCCTGTGTTCCTCAACAGAATTGTATGGCCACTTTTCCTGCTCGTAAAAAATAGTATTGTGCAATGTTTCTGTGTTTTTTGTTATTATGCCTTGTAATCCACTGTATTTATACTTGTGACATATTGCGATTTTAAGATGTAGTTGGTTGTTCTTTGTAAGTTGCAATTCGTTTTCTTCTGTTTTTTTCTCTTTCCTCACCATCCCCCCCCCCCCCTACACCAGCAGGCCTTCTGGTGTCCGCCCCCTAGGCGAGACAATTTACGCCGGTTGGTGGATCTTCGTTTTCCATGAACAATAAATACATACATACTTCGCGTTCTCCTTTTTTGTTATTCGTGTTTTGCTCTGCTGCTGCCTGTCAACTTGGATTTTAGGGCTAGTCAAGTTGCCTACCCGCAACTTTTTACCCTAAATATCCTCCATAAATTGTGCTTCTTTTATCGAAATAAAGTCATTTCACAATAGATGTAATCATGCCATATTTCGCGCAACAAATACTTTCTATGGAGAACCTCTATTCCAACTTTTCAGCAATGACGTATAAAAAGTTTTTCAACTGTAAAATCGTTTTGTAGTGGCTAACCTATGTTCACCAAACATTCAATTCAGTAACTTTCGAAGCAATTTGTACGAACAAAGCACTGGCCTACGTAAGAGGTGAAGCGGTTTCTGCTCTCCAAATGAAGTTATTGGCAGCACGCTCGTGCTCCAAACACGAAGCGGAAAAATAACACCTGTACGGCGAAGGGGCGGTGGAAAAAAAATTCACTCATCTCGACGAAGTGAATCATGACGAGTGGGCGAAGCACTGGGGATTGTTCTTGCCGTATATCACCCGTGGCATTGCCCACTCGCGCATATGAGTGAGTGACAACGCGTGTGTGCAGTATATACAATGCCAATTCAATCGAATCCAATCCGATACGTTTCAATTTAATCCAATCAATCCAATGCTCCTCGCGCATGCGCGACACTGTGTGCACGGACGTCAAGGCCCTGAACAAGCGAGGTCCTAAGGTGCTTCGGCCTTAAAAGTTCCCTGTGCGTGAGCGGTCACAAACGACGATTCAAATGCCGCGGTGTTTGGTCAGCGCACATTGTTACGCCTGCAATCCGTGCCAAAGCACAGACGGCGCCGACGCAGCGTTCTCTGCTGGCCGCGCTAATTCTCCGAGTGGGTGTGCGCCGTTCTTGCGTGGCCCCCATCATCTTCATCATCGTCATAGGGATGACAAGCGTGTTCATCACCTCCTAAGCCGTGAAGAAGACGAGGACGTGCCCCTTCGTGAGCGCGTGTTCTTTTGCGTGACAGCTTCCAGGCTTTAGGCACAAGCTCATCCAATTACATTCTCCTTTCCATTCGTTCTACTGGCCTTGATCAGCTGTTGCACCATGACAATACTTATATTGCAGGGCAATGCTCTCTGAAAACGGGCATGCCTATCGAGCTGATTGTCATTCAAGCTCGAATAAAAACAAACGGGTCAGGAGCAACACTTTTAAAACTAGTTATCACGAGCGAAAGGTCGGCTGGGCTTAGTTTTGCCAATGCCTATGCACAGTTATTTCATTAAATATAGGCTACTGTGTGATTCGATTCAGCCTGTCGCTTGCGCTGAAGCGCACGCGCGGACGTAACAGCGGGCGCGCCATGCATGCGAGGCGGAGTGACCAAGCGCCGGCTAAGTAGCCGTTACACCCTCGCAAAGTCACGTGGCGCCGAGCGAGAGCAGCTACGACGCCTCTGCGCAGACGATCACGTGGCGTGGAGTGACGCCACACCTGCCGCACTCGTTCTGATGGGATGAATGAACTTACAAGACGTAGCCTTCGCTCTTATATATAGGTGAGGGTGTAGCGCATTAAATATTTTCCCGGTCAAATAACTTATCCAGGCGGGGCCTGACTCAAGCGGGAATAAGCGGCAGCTTCTCATCCGTACAGCACAAAATAGCTGTGCGGGGCAAAGCACTGCCAGCAAAGCAAGAACATTCCAATGAACAGAAAATGCACTGCGGTCTCCTTACATCCTTTACAGCAGCGGTCATTGCAATACCATTTGTGTTGACGCCGCCGCAGCCGCCGCCGACATGCAGCGAAATTCGACGGTGAAGTTCGCGCGGCGGCCGCTGAGAATCAACACGCCGCGCAGTTTTCGTCGAAGCGGCGAACGCCGCAGACTAGCGTCACGAAATAAGCATTTATTTAGTGACGCTACCGCAGACCAGTGAGCTGCTTGCATCAAGGTTCCCAGATGTCGAATCCAAAACCAGATGCACGTGAACATATCGCTGCTGTTAAGTTGCCTTCAATAAAAAGCAACTATTCACCAATATAACTTAATATAAACGACCTAACTAATATTTGTTTATTTGTTTAATGTGAGCGAGGTTTTTTTTTTTAATTCGCGTCATAGTTAGCCCGAAGACATTATCAGCTGGAAACAATGAGTAAAACTGTTTGCGTTGTGCGTTTGCTTACTAGCTTTGCAGCTACTTTTAAGTCTCGTGCGCTGAACTTCATTGCAATGACCATCAATTGTTCCATTTCGGCTACACTTTTACCCACCGCGCTACTGTGGCACTTTTCTGGAAGTTTTCTGGACGCGTTGTTCACGAGAAAAGAGCCGTACACGGAAGAAAAGGCGCGAAAGGAGAGTCTGCTTTTTGGCTGCTGAGTGCGCAGACGCTCTGCGCAGACAGGAAGTAGAAATCTGTGATTGGCTGCAGCTTCAAAATACAGTTCCACGCTTCCGGTCGCGTTCGCCGCCTCGCGCCTGATATCTAACCCGCGCATATCGCCGGCGAACAACTGTTTTCACGACGCCGGCGGCGCAGCGGCCGCCGTCGGGCGTCGTTCGCCGTATATTCGCCGACATTTCGCTGCATGGAGGTCAGCGGTCACTCTCGCGCTTGATCAGACCCCTAACGCTTTCACCTTTACAAGGTGAACACCCACTACACTACTGGGATGAGAGACTGTGACACACAGTTGCAGACTTCGTAACAGGTAGTCCGAAGAAATAGTGGAGGTTATGTACTCGTCGAACTTGCGGAGACACACCCCCTAAGCAACGAATACATTCTTTTGCAAAAGAATGAACTTGCTTGTAAATTGCCCTTGACCTTGTGTTAGAAGTCACGCATACGGGAGCTACGAAAGCATAAACTTTCGGTGGGGGCCGTGATCGCCACCGACAAGACCTGTCGGCGGCACTTCAAATGAACGGCCGGTTCACACATCGTTTGTCTTTAATCTCTCCGAGCGACCAGACGTCGTTTGTCCCGATTTTCCCGCTCATCTAGAAAACGCTTCTGAGAAAACTTCTGGCTATATAACGCCAAGCTGGCTGCAATGCGTATTGCAAGAGGCAGCGAAGCCAAGTTGGTCCGAAGGTTTGTCCAGCTTAGGCACTCAGAGTGCACTACGTGTGTCCTGCTTCCGAACAATAAATAACGGAAGTTTGCGTTCTCCCTCGCCGAGTTGTCCAGTGTTCACAGATGAGTCGTAAACAACTGGTGCTCAGGGCGGCTGTACAGAGAAGCGCCGGTGATGCGCGGCCACCAAGTTTACTTGCGGCAGCATGGCGGCATTGATGTGGCTAGGGAACGTTCGGGCGGACTGTTACAACTAAGTTACTCTCCTCCCCAAGGGTGGAGTAGCAAATAATGAAGCTCGCAAACCGTACGAAGCATCCAGCGGTATACCTAGGTGAAGAAAGCCTACGCACGGTGTTTCATCGCGCTCTCGTGAAGCGCGTGCCAGACGTGTGCCACGGAGAACTTTATGAATGTTCTCCGGTGCTCACCTTTACGCTAGCAAACAGAACAAAAAAAAACGAAAAAAAAAAACGGAACAGGACAAACATGGCGGCTCGCGCTCTAAAGAGGCATAGCGTGAGCCAGAGTTACGATTCCCATCGCTCGTACCTGCTTAGGCGTTAACGCAGGCAGCTGCGGATGGACGTCACCACCGATGTGAATGCAGGCTCGCTAGCAGGACATTAATCAACCTGCAGACGGAAGATAGCGGCACCGTTTTACAATTCTGATGTCAAGTCGTCATGCCGCGGAAGCTTTTGCCGGCCGATGTCTGGGCAGAAAAATCCAGAATTGAGAGCGGACACTACTGTCTGCGTTGCGATCGGGGTGAGGCCCAAACAGCGACGGGTGCGAGAAGCGACGACTCCCGCAAACAGCGCGTCGCAAAAGACTGGATTGTTCTGGGCAAACAAGTCCGCCGCCGTAACGGTTTCCGCCCTCTTCCCTCAGAAAGCCGCTCGGGCCGCCTGGCACCCTCCCGTGACGACCAAAAGAAGCCGCCAAGAGCCAGCGGCACTTCCTAAAGTCGCGACCAGGGCCAGTAGGGTACGGCTCTCGAAGAGAAGAAACGCGTCGGTGTTTGCGGTTCGGTAGAAGAAACGCGGTGAGAAAAAAGGAAAAATAGTCCTCTTGGTGTGGGTTCCCGCACGGTCACTTCATAGCTTTTTCTCTGCGCGTTTTTTTGGGCGCTAGCGTTCGTGAGACCACACCCCGCTGTTACAAATACCTGACGGCCTCTACCGACGCCCAAGCGGCAATAAAGAAATCTCACTTTCGGCGCAAAGCGATCTCCGCACGAGCTATCGCCAGGCACCAAAGGCTGCGTTCCGATAAGCGGACAGCTTGGTAGTCAGGTTACGAAGCAGTATAACTAGGCGTCTAAAGGGAGCAGAATTGTAACGACGCACCGGTCACCAACGCACACGACAACTTTGTAGCGGATATGTTGAGATACGCAAGACATAAGTTTCGTAAATACTATTACCGTTATTGTCACAAACATTATGTGATTTAAGAACTAAACAAAAGCATCTTCAGAACCAGTAAATTATAGTAAGTATTCCAATGAAACAAGTTAATTTGTCACAACTTTAGTACACAAAAAGGTGGCACTGGCGTCCCTTAGTAGTTTTGACAATAATGTATATAGCCTGCATCGTTGCTGACTTCAATGCTGCCTCCGTCAAGCAGTCTTCGTTGACTGCTTCGTTCGAATTGGAACGGGGCTTAACATGGGGGCTGTCCGCGAAGACGGCAACGAAGCCATCAAGAAAGATATTCTTCGGCGCTCCACGCGTGCCCTTCTCCCTCCGCGTGGGTCTGACCTTCCTGGCGGCTTAACCCGCCGTGAAGAGGTCGTGCTTCGAAGAATCCGCCTGGGCGTCGCACTGACGCCTGCTGTGCGAGCAACTTGGACTTCTAGTCTTGCAGATCCTTCCCCTACCTGCCCCTACTGCCCTGCCCCTGTTGCTGAAGCGACATTGGAACACTTGCCAGGGACGTGTCCAGGGCTTCAATCAACCCGAGCTCGACACATGGGGCCCACAGGACATCGCCCCGGGCGACCTCCCGATATTCATCGGTGGACGCACGGCCCACTTTACAGGAAACTGTTGGAATTTATTTCCGAAACTTGACTCTATAGTTTCCTGTAGTGCACCCGCCTCACATTGTGTGTCTTTCTTTCTTTTCTTTTTTTGCTTTCCTTCTTTGTCGTTCCCCTCTCCTGTTTTGTCTATTGTTTTCCTGTTACCTATGCCCTGTGGCAAAATAGCGCAATAAAAAAAAGCCATCTAAAGGGGAAATAGGAACTCACCGAAAAGCATACCGAGAGCATAATCTCGCATTTGATGACTGCCGCGCAGTCCAAGTCACCCTTTTCCTCCATTTGTGGGCGACTGTGCAGTGACTGCTCCCACTCTGAAGAAGCGTGTCAGTGAAGCTGCGGAGGGTGATGATAGAGTCCTGTTAGCGGCTAATTGTCATAAGGTTTGTTTCCAAGTAGTTCCGGAAAAACAAGAGTTACAGCGGTTTTCTGCAACTGTACTCCGTCCGTGCATAGCCATGTATTGACACCATACGGGAATTCTGTAAGGTTTACAACATCCCCGTGAACTAACTCATAACGACTTGTCGGCGTAATGCTATGGAGGCGTCTCAGCGGCTAACTGTGACATAATTTGAGTCAGCGTACTTTCAATAACGCAAGAGTTAGGGCCGTTTTCTCTCCGACTTTGGGAAACAGAAGAACTTAATTCTTCGAGCCCGGAGAGGAGCAGAAGAGTCTGGGGCCCTGGAAAGAGGGCACCACCCCTAGAACAATCGCGACACCTCATTGTTTTTCCTAATAACCGTTTATTTTCCTCTCTCTCTCTCTCTCTCTCTCTCTCAACATACTCCGTCCGTACATGGCCATGCTTCACTTAGCAACGGGCAATGTGGACAAGCCAACTTACCAAGAGCAGGCTCATGCCGAGCTCCTTACTTTCAGCTTCACCTCTCAACACAAAAGCGTTGCTGGGGAAGCATTATTCCCGGGGCAATGTAAGCCGCCTTATCTCGATATTTGAAGGCCCTGGGACGTCTTTTCATTCTTTATGAATTCTTCTATCCTGGGAACCGGTTTTTTCGGGGCGGAGAAACCTGTTTCACAGGAAGCGAGTGAGAGAGAGAGAGAGAGAGGGGGAGGGAGAGAGAGAGAAAGAGAGAGGGATAGAGAGTGAGGGAGAGAGAGAACGCTTATTGTAAGAGCATTTACGGTGTTCTTGTAGGAGTGGCTCCCTCTTCACAGGAATCCATGAGCTGTCTTAGCACCGGCTGCCCTTCCGGTGAGCAGGAGCTGGTCTGAGAGGCAGGGGCTGGACAGCAGTGTCTCCAACAGCTCTTGAGGATTTTAAATGCGAGGACGGGGTGGCGGGTGCATGTCTTTTCTACACTCTAGGATAATATGTCGTAGTGTGCCAGGTTCTTGGAAGTATTTCCATTCTGCTGGATGCTGAGTGGTGGATATCCGGTGAAGCCTACTTGGATGCGGGAAGGTGTTGGTTTGTACGAGTGTAAGTGTGTTTCTTGAGATTTCGTGGGGTTTGGGTGAGGTAGCGGGAAAGTCCGTTGATTAAGCTTGTAATGTTGTATTATCTCGTGGTATGTTAGAAGAGGCACAGGTTTCTCCACATCCTCCGAGGCCTGGTCGGCAAGTTCTCGGACCTTTTGGTGGGAAAATTCGTTGCCCTCCACGGAAGCATGTGCAGGCGTCCTTACAATCTGTCAGGGAATTTGGTTGAGAGCATGCGGTGCGTTGCTGGTGCCACCCATCCCGACCTGAAACTCCTGCACGCTTCCTGGCAGTCTGCTACGACCACCATGGCTTCCGTCTGCGTGAGGGCAAGTGCCACAGCTAGCTCCTCCGCTTCTTTGGTTGATGCGGCTATTACGGTGGCACTGACAAGGAACTCTGTCTTTGTGGTGACTACCACTATCTTTGCTCTTCTACCACGGATTATGGCTGCATCCGTGTAGACCGTTTCCGGGAGGGTGCCGTATTTCTTGTCTAAGGCTTTCGCTCTAGCTTCTCGTCGACCGCTGTGGTGAACCGGGTGCATGTTCTTTGGCAGTGGGTTGGATAAGATATGCCTCCACCGCTCAGGAAGCTGCTTGTTCGGCTTCACGTCTGGGGAGCTCCATTTCATTCTGTTCAACCGTTTTCGGCCAGTTTTTGTCATTGCAAGCCGCGCTTTCTGGCTGGAGAGGTGGCCCTCTATGAGCTCGTCCACCGTGTTGTGCAGACCCATGCGTAGGACCCTATCGGTTGACGCGCTCATGGGGATCTCAAGGCCTTGCTTCGTGGCTTTACGGATGAGGGTGTTAAGTTTTTCCGTATCTGTTTTGGTTAGAGTCATGTAGGGCACTGCGTATGTTAGCCTCGATAGTACAAAGGCCTGGAAAAACGGATGGTATCGTCTTCTTTCATGCACCGGTGTCTATTTGTGACTCTACGAATTATGTGCACAACTTGTTCGGTCGTTCTGGTCAGGCGCTGGAGCATTATGTTCCATTTTGCATCCGCTTACACAAAAAGCCCAAGCACCCTGAGTGAGCTTCATGGGGTAATTTTGTGTCCCTGTAAATTTATTTGGATGTTGCTTTTGTCATTTTTAGTGCGACGACACCGGATCACCAAGATTTCTGACTTCTGTGGGGAACACTCGATCCCCCTTTCCTTTGCGTACTGCTTTACATCATCGGCAGCTTGCTGCAGGCAGTCTTGAAGTCTCCCGAGTGAGTCAGTGCCAGTCCAAATTGTTATATCATCTGCGTAGAGCACATGGTTTAAATTTAGAATACTCTCTAGCCTTGCCGGTAGACCCAGGAGCGCGATGTTAAATAGGAGCGGGGATAGGACCGAGACTTGGAATACACCTCTACTTCCGAGGGTGATGGGATCTGAGGTGATATCGCCGATTTGGAGTTGTGGCTGTGTGGTCTGAAAGAAAGTCTACAACGTAGTTGTATGTTCTCTCCCCGCATCATGTGTTGTTAAGGGTTCGTAGAATTGCCTCGTGTGACGCGTTATTAAAAGCCCCTTTGAGGTCGAGCGCTAGTGTTGCTCGCGGGGAGTGTCGAGTGGCAAGGGCGAGGATTTCTTCTTTTAGCTGAATCAGCACGTCCTGGGTTCCGAGATGCTTTCGAAACCCAAACATGGTGTCTGGCATTTGCTGGGTTTCATCCAGGTATTGCTGCATACGGTTGAGCACAACCCTTTCCATCACCTTTGCCACGCACGATGTGAGCGATATTGGCCGCAAATTATCAATATGCGGGGATTTGCCTTGCTTGGGAATAAATCTAATATCTGCTGTTTTCCACTGCTGTGGGATCTTCTTTTACTCCAACAAAATACTCCAACAAGGTCTCGAGAGCCTCGTCGTAAAGGTTGGCTAATAGTTTGTAGGAGATGTGATCGGGTCCTAGAGCGCTGTTGCGCTTGTTTTCGGAAACTACAGCCCGGAGTTCGTACAGTTGGAACGGTTTGTCGAGGCCTTCATTCGGCTTTCCTGTGTAAGGTAGTGGGTGGTAGCTCTTTTCGGTTGGGAGGTAGTACTTTGTTTCAAGATCCTTGAGGAGCTGGTTCGAGTCTCCTTGATATGAATTGATTGTGCGGATCATATGGCGATTGGTTTCCCCCTTGCTGGTTAGAGGGTCAATCAGGTGACGGAGGAGAAACCAAGTCTTTCTGGTGGATAAGGTTCCCTGCAGGCTGTCACAAGGTTGAAGCCAGTTTTCCTTGCATAAAGCGAATGCGTATTCAGCCGCTTGTTTGTTGATTTGAGCGATCTTTTTGCGGAGTTTTTTTGTTTTGCCTCTGTCTTTTCCATCTCCTTATAAGGCTTCGCCTGGCTTCCCACAGGTGGATAAGTCTCGTATCCACGTGGGGTGTTAAATATGTAGTCGCAATCGTTTGGGTGTTGGTTTTGCAATCCGTCATTATTTCAGCGGCCCAATCATCGTAGGACAACCTCGGGTTATTTTCTCTACTTGCTCGAGTCTTACGAAACTTGTCCCAACGCGGTGATTCGGGCGAAACCTATATGAGCTTTGTAGGTGACGTCTTTGGCTGTAAGTTTAATGATTTCGCCCTTTTCCGGAGAATGTAGGGTGTCATGAAGCGTTTGGGGCAGTCCTCAGTTCCGGTGAGATGTGGGCCCTTTCAAAGTTCGCACTTGGCCACGCAGGTATGGCCGGTCGAGGGGTTGTGGACGCCGCATTGGTGGCAAACGTGGATGTTTGGATGAGGGCAGGCCGTTATCCGGTGACCCTCTTCGTGGCAGCGACTGCACACGGAAACAGTCTTCTTGTATAGTGAGCGTGGATGTTCAGCTCCGTATAGTTGGACGTAGTAGAGAACTTTTTATCCTGTAAATGTTAGGACAACGGTTGTGGACTGTTTTCCCAGTTGTCGGCAGGAGTAGGCTTCAAAATGAATTTGGTCAATGTTTTTCAGAATTTCTGCTTCGATAAGTCCTATGGGGACTCCACAGATGACACCTTTCACTGCGTCGTCGGGAGCCAGCCGATATAACTGGACGGCGTGCGTGATGTGGAAGACATGTATTTGGGTCAGTCGGAAGAGGGCTTTAGCTATCTCTTTAAACGGGATGCTAACGGTGGTAGTATTCTGCGCCGCTTCTATGCGGAGGCGTATGTTTGCTTGCTGCTACGTGGAGTTGGTGGCTTGTAGTATATAGGGTCAGTGAAGGCACGGATTGGAGGATTTCGCTTAACTTTAGTCCGTCTTGCGACCGAACCGCGAGTTTGTAGTCGTCTCTGGGCAGCGGGCTGGGCCGCGGGAGAGGCTTTCGTGGGGCTGGGGTAGCTCGGATTATGGGCATAGCGAGATGCAAGCGATGACAAGCCAGAAAGCGTGACATGATACTAGCAGAGACTGCCGTCAGGGCCAGCGCTGAACAGCCCAGCCGTTACAGGAATGGGGCCAGGCATGGCAGGAGAATTGCCTGAACACCATCTTTGGGGTCAACGGTTCGATGAAAAGGGCGACGCCCTGTTTAGCCATCGAAGATGCTGCAGAAGTCAGCCCGAGCAAGCATTTTTTCGCGCGCACAGCGATCACGCCGTCTTTCCACAACAGCCTGGTTTGGTTTTATACTAGTTTCTGTTCCTAAAGACATAACCAGCGCTCGATATTTGTGGAAAAGAAAGACGGATAGATTTCTGCCTCCCTGAGTGAATACATAAGTGGCGTGCGTAGGATTCCATTTCGAAATGCCTGGTGCGATTGATTACTCTGAGAATCGAGTCTCGGAATATTCCTTTGCAATGGTAGTCCCAACAATACACTGCAAAATGCCCTTTCTGTGGCAATTACACTGACCTATCACGCAGAATTCCGATGACACACTGCGAAATCCAACACGTTCCAATCAAAGCCTTTGCTGCTCTGCTTTAGGTTTATTGATTCCGTGTTCCCCGTAATAAAACTCCTTCTGCGCATCCCAGAAATCGACATCTTTGCTTTTTGCTGCACCCAGACTTGGCAGTTATGATGCATGTGGGGTTTAACGCACCAAAGGGTAACCTGGGCGCGCCGTGGTGGAGGGCTCCGCATTTATTATGACCACCTGGAGGTCTCTATCACGAGGCAAAATTTCGACGCACGGGCGTTCTAGCGTTTCACCTTCACCTGAAACGCAACCACCACGACCGGGAATCGAACCCGCTCCCTTGGACTCAGCAGCACAACGTTTCGGCCACTGAGCCACCGCGGCGGCGGGTGCTTGGTTGATAAGTAGGAGCTTAAACAGCGGATCTGTTCAGAGTTCGCGTTCCCTCCGAGCCTGGCGCCGCTCCAAACTCGGCGCAGCAAAGGGAAGAGGAGGAGAATGCTTGGCTAAGAAGTGCGAGGGGAAGGGGCGAGGAGGCAAGGAGCCACGGGCAGGTGTCGGGAGAGCGCGCCCCAAGAAAAAAACGTTTTTGTAGCGTCAGCCACACTGGCCGATGATGAGCAGTTTTGCGTGGCTCCTGGAGAGCCGTGCTGCCCATGCGCAAGGAGCAGTGACGTCGCACGGCGCACAGCTACAGTTCACTGTAGCACAGCTGACGCGCCGGACCGCCGCTGCCGCCGCCGCCGCGACTGGATTGGATTGAATTGGATTACATTGGGTTTGTATTGGATTGTACTGCATTAGAAATCGTTTCAGCAGCAGTGAGCCTGGTATTAGCTAATCCTAGACAACCAGGAAAGCTAACGCTACGTATATCCTGGCATTGCCGAGCTAAGCCACAGCTAATTTCTAGTAGTCGGAATTCGCAACCAAATCTGGGTAACTCCCGCATTAAAAACCGGCGTCTGTCCGATAGCGCTATCATCACATTCGGGCTCTCCGCGTTTGCTTCGGGTTCGTAGCGTCGTAGACTTTGGCTGAGTTTAAGTGGACTTTGGCTTCAGACTTTGGCAGTTCGGGTTTTGAAATTTGGGAGGGTGGATTGTACACTTTGCCTTGTGTTTTTTCTACTTTTCTTTCTCTCATTTTCTCCTTTGATATGCACCGCTGTCCTTTCTTTCCCTTTCATTTCCCGTATCCCCTCCCCCCCTGAGTAGGGTAGCCAACCGGACAGTATTCTGGTTAACCTCCCTGCCTTTCCTGTACTATTCCTTCCTTCCTTGATACGGAGAAAGCTTCGCTTATTAACCATCCTTCTCTTAAGAAAGGGGGATGACCCAGACCCAAGAAAAGTCATGTTAAGCCACTGAAGACCACCCTGCTCCGCCGTTTCCTGAGTCTTAGCGTCTCCATTGCGAAAATGCCCAAATTCTTTCACGTATACAGAACCCTTCCAGTTGGTTCGGTGCGAGGAACCCAACGCTTACACTCGATCTCGCTGCTTTCTTTTCCAAGCTGAGGGACAGCTCAAGAACATGCGGTAGACCGTTATGCCATGCTATAAGACAAAAAGAAAGAAAGAAGGAAACAAAAAAAAGGGAATAAAGAAAGACAGAAAAAATGAAAGAAGGAAATAAAGACAGAAAAGAAAAAGGAGGAAAGAAGGAAGGAAAGGAAGAAAGAAAGAAATATAGGAGGGAAGAAAGAAAGACAGAAGGAAACAAAGAAAGGGAGAAAGAAGGAAAGGAAGAAGTTAAGATAGGAGGGAATAAAAATATATGAGGGAAGAAAGAAAGGCAGGAAGAAAAACGAAATAAAGAAGGAGAAAGTAAGGATGAAGGAAAGAAACAGTGAAAGTAAGAAATAAAAAAAGAAACAAAAAGACAAAAAAGAGTAATACAATAAAGCGAAACGGAACAAATGAAAGAAAGAAAAAGGACGGAAACATTGAAAGAATGAAGGAATGAAATTGGAAGAATCAAAGACGAAATAAAGAATCGACCAAATTTAGGTGAAATCCCCAAGGTGGAGTAAGAGTCTGCAAAGGAAAGTTCTGGACCAGGACGAATTTTGTTTCAGCTGCGAAGTTTCTGAGAAAGCTGTATAGCTTTCCTGTGTAGCCGCACGGCTGCATTCAGGTGGATGTCAAACTTTCCTTCGCACGAAAGAAAGAACTTAGGATAGAAACAAAGAAAGAAAGTACGAAAGAATGAAGGAGGTAAATGAAGAAAAGAGATAGAAACAGACGCAGAGAAAGGAACAAATAAGGAAAGAAAGAAACAGAGAAAGGAAGAAGGAAATAAAAATAAACATCAGGTGTAATAAAAAGGACCGTATATCGAACCAATCGAACAGTAAAGTCGGTGAGAAAATGAAGACGAGGCAGAGTGGCCATGCAAGAAAAAAAGTCAAATGCCCCGTGCGCGAACATATCGTATCGCCGTGTAACCGTGCTGAAACAAAGGAGCGCACATCGGGAAGGCGACTCAGGGGCATAAAAATGTCAACAAACGAAGTGCAGTGGCCGTCTCGATACGCCTGCAAACGCGATCAGAAAGACATGGTTGCTAGCCTGTCCAGCTTAGTGCGCGCCTGAAGAGCTGTATATTTGCTGTAATCCTCCGCCAGAATCGCGAACGGAAAAGCAGCTTCGCATTGTCAGACCGCGTCGACCGTGGTCGGTTCGTTAGCCACCATTCGGTAATGTCGCAACACGTGGTACGCATTCCGCGGTACGCATCACTGATTTCGTCAGTCGTGTGAATCGGCCTGCATGAAATGACCCGACTGACAAGAGACAGGACTGCGCTTGTCCGGTCTCTCGTTATAATCCCGTTCTTAACGCGCAATTTATTCTTCAAACGCAAAACCCACTAGCCCAACAACACGTTGTACTGCCCTATAAGTAGTTTTGCAAATCGTTAAAGAGCGTGAGTGATTATTGCCTGTTCAAATGTTTGCGTAAGTTTCGGAAACCAGCCCCGCAAAATGGCCTACATTTTCGTCATACGCTTTTGCCTATCTTTGAGGTTTATGAAACAGAAGACAGCCCGTCAAATGCTACACTTGCTCGTCTGTATTAGAACAGCTCGGTGTTGGGCCTGTTGGTACATATTTTGAAAAACGGTGGAACCCAGCCTTGAAGACGCGTACATGAGGAACGCGCCGCGGTGGCTCAGTGGCTAAGGCGTTGCGCTACTGAGCACGAGGTCGCGGGTTCGATTCCCGGCCGTGGCGGCCGCTTTTCTGATAGAGGCGATAAGCAAAGACTCCCGTGTGTCAAAGATCCCCAGGTGGTCAAAATAATTCCGGAGCCCTCCACTACGGCGCGCCTCGTCGCCTGCGTTGCGTCGGCGCGTACACCCTACAATCAATCAATCAGCGTACACGAGGAGACAGTAGGACAACAGGCACGGTGGGACTGACAACAGTTTAATGAATAAAATTTCGAAGCAAAAACAAGGTCAGGGCATGCGCTGTACAAACTAAAGTAAAAAATTAGCAGTGGCTTAGCTCGGCTATGCCAGGATATACGTAGCGTGTGCTAAGGTTGAGCTGGTTATTCGTAGCTTTCCTGGTTGTCTAGGATTAGCTTGATTACCATGCATACTGCTGCTTCAATGACACAAACACAGCATAGGCATTATGTGACGCATATATATTTGATTGAGAAAATAAGCGCTACTTGGACAACGACACAAAGAAGGACACGACAAGCGCTCACTTGCAACGAATATTTATTGAAGCATAGTCTCGTATTTACACATTTATCTTGGAAGCATTCCCACTGGGATACACTAAATGGAAAGCATCAAACCGATAGACACAGTCAAAGTGACGTTTTGAAAAACTCAAACTCGGCAGATTCGAATTCTCGGCAGGACTGACAATACAGTGGAAGCATTTTATAGTAAGAAAAAAGGGGACAAGTGCGTAAGCGACACATACGTGATTTTGCGTGCCAACGAGTTTGAGCTGATCGAACGGGTGAAGACGGCGGGTTGCTCCAATTGAGCCCTGGACTGAGGGCTTCACCCACAAGACTTTTCGAATCACAATAAAAGTTGTACTCCTCCTCCTCCTCCTCCTCCCTCTCCTCCTCCCTCCTCCTTTTCCTCTTCCAATCCCACGAAGGAACTTGGGAAGGAACCTTGTACAGGAAGGAACTTGGGCACCTAAACATGTGATTGGAGTAAGGATGGCTCAAAGATGACCTTGAACTTTGTACATCTGTTTTTGTGTTTCTTTTTTTCACGCATGAGTGTGACGTCATCATATTTTTTCCTTATATTTCCGGAAGCAATCATTATTGCACAGTTTATAGTCGACGCCCGTGTCTGTGTCTTCTTTTACTGTCTTCGTTTAAGCGCTGTTTCACTGTTTTATGATAGCAGGGGTGTTGAAAAGTGACCACTGGATGGCGCTGGCGCACATCTAGGAAGGCGGGGCCCCCAGCTGAACCGGGATCACCCAACCTTAACTGAATTCGAGAGCGGCTTGTGCCTGGTTCCCAAGGCAACCGATGTTTAAGATTGTCAAAGTAACGTTGCTCTCTTACAAAATTCAGACCCGCGGCGGAGCACGTTTTGCCAACGTCGCCCCTCTCCACCACGCGTCGCCCCAAGATGACCTGGTCACGTGACCAAAGGCTAGCGATTGGGGAGAGTGGCTGGAGTAGAAGGAGAGAGCTTGGTTGGCCAGTCCGGGATGATGCGTTTGGCATTGTGAAAATACAGGAGGCGATGCTTGTACCCCCATGCAAACGTCATGTTACAGGAGGTTCATTGTCG
The DNA here is from genome assembly GCA_013339765.2 of Haemaphysalis longicornis. Taxonomy (NCBI): domain Eukaryota; kingdom Metazoa; phylum Arthropoda; class Arachnida; order Ixodida; family Ixodidae; genus Haemaphysalis; species Haemaphysalis longicornis. The sequence goes on from CM023455.1 coordinate 24,724,666, forward strand.
TACAGCAGCAGCCTACACCATACACGTGTTCAGCGGTGCGATTGTGCCCTCTCATTACCATCGTCGTCATCCTTTCCCATCGCGCCGTCTTCCTCTTCTTCTCTGAGTTGTTATCACTTAGAGGCTTAGCCAATTAAATTAGCTATCCTCACAATAGCCCCACATTAGCCCTCCAGTATTTGCGTCAACATGCTCTTGTAATTAGCACGCTCAAATTACTTCTGTAGTTCTCGGTTCATCTTGTCTTTTTTGCCAACCGAAACGGGCGTTTTTTCTTGTTTTCAAATCTTTTAAGAGATTTAGAGAACCATGGATTTTGGCAGTTTGTGCGGAAATGGGATTTCGGAATAAATTTGTCAGCCAATTCATTGACCTTGTCCTTAAACAATGTCCAGTTTTCTTCGATAGACCGGGAATAGAAATTTCTTTCCAAACTAGATAAGAATACGCTGAGCTCCGAATTTATTGCTGCGTAATTTCCCTTGTCGTAAAGCAAATGGTTTTCTGGTCGGTTTGACGAATTAGAGGTTTAAATGCAAAATCGGCATGGAAAACCTTGTGGTCACTTATTTTGGGAGAAGAGTAATCGAGAACGTGCTCTCAGGAAGACTGGTTAGTATCAAGTACAAAATATTTTCACACTCTTGACTTACGCGGGTTGGCGCAGATACCACTTGCGAAAGATTAAAGTTTAAACAAACGCCCAAGAAAGCCCCGCTTCACCTTGGGCTTGTGACGGCGTGGCTTGTTTAAGCCAATTAATACCCGGAAAATTAAAATCACCGAACAAAAGTGCGGGGGTATTGAGGTACTTTCTGTAAATTCGTTTAATAGGTCATTATGGTAGTTAGGTAAGTCAGGACAGCTATTCGGGGGCCCATAACAACGCCACGTAATATTGACTAGGACTTAGCAGAACGAAGGATCCAAATTATTTCAAGGTCAGATGACAGGTTAACTAACGAGCAGGATATTTTCTGACTTATGCCAATAAGAACCCCTCCTCTGAACCTTCCGAAATAGTTAAAAATTGCGCAAATAGGCCAAGACCTCTTGATCAGAGACGCTGTCACTTAACCATGTTTCGGCTAATATAACCAAGTCGCTGTTGGATGACAAAACCAGATAGGAAATAGGTTCCCGTTTCGAAATGGTACTTCTAATGTTAGTAAAGATCACGGAAAATGAAAAATATGATTTGGGGACAATTTTGAGGGAGGTTGGCTTTGGTCGAGGACGGGATGATTGCTATTTTGATTCTTTCCCTGACTGCGACAACTCGTCAAAGATGCAGCGTTTCGTGCCGAGGAAAAGACTTTTGAAACGCACGGTGAAAGCTGTTGACTTCGTTCTGGCAAAAGCAATTAGGTGTTTGCGGGCATGACGTACGGCCGGGGAGAAGTCCTCGCCTACGCTAAAGTCTGCGTCCTTGAATTTGCGGTCGTTAGAAAGGATGAGTTCTTTGGTCTTAGATGATTGAAACTTCACAATTATGGGTCGAATGCGGTCTTCCGAAAAGCGCCCGAGGCGGTGCGCAAGCTCAATCTCTGTGGGAGGAAATGTTAGGTTGAATGCGTCAGAGCAGTGACGAATGATTATTCCTTCATAGTCTAAAAACTTTTCAGTTCTAGTAATGTTCGAAGTACCATAAAATATAAGATTGTTTCGTCGTGAGCGGTTCTCGCTGTCGTCTATACTGATTCCAAATTCCCGATCTTCTCTGCCATTTCGGTTGTCAGCGTCTTTAGGCCATCTAGCTCTGTGCGCATGGATGAAAGGGCATTGTAATGTTTTTCAATGTCAGTGATGCGTTTGCATATATCTGTTTTTGTTACATCCGTCATTTTTAGTTGTTTTTTAATACGCCTCGAGCTTCGCGATCGCTGCGCCGCCTGCCGCCGCTTCTCCGCGGCGTTGACGGGATTTGCGCTGCGTGGCTGATAGGGCCGCGTGCAGTGTTTAGGTTCTGTTTCGCTTCTTTTCTCCTTTCCGCGCCCTGAAAAAAACCTATTATGCTGACGTCTATAGGCAAAGAGTACGTTTAGGTCACTGCTATTTCGCGAGACATCGGGGGGGGGGGGGGGGGGGGGGGGCAGGGGAGGTGGACGCTGTGTACAAATGCGGAGCGGAATCAAGCAATGAACGTTTTAGTAATCACACAAACACAAATGTCGCGTTCACTTTCCCTTTGTTTTTCTACTTCAACGAACAGCTGATAATACGGCGGCCGCATTTTTGGAAGTATACAGGGTAGGCTGTTCAACAAGCGATGAAATGTGACGTTGGAAGAGTGTGGTATGTGATGATGAGGCCCTCTTATTTCAGTTTCTGCTTTATTCTGCAGACGCCCTGTGCCATATGACGATATTTCGAAGAAGCATTAGTCGCGGACGCTGATTATATTCTAAGCCCGTCTCCGTGCTGCTCGCAGAGGAGCAGATGAATGTTTGCGAGCGCTCACCTCACGACAAGACGACTTTGTCGTGTGCTGATCCCCGAGTATAATTATGCATTGTCCATCGTACTTTTGTTGAATATTCCCGAAATTAACACATACTGGCTTGTAAATGGTAGTGATCAATATCTGAGGTTTAATATTGGCAAACATAACCGGCGTGCTGTCAAGTATGAGTGCCCCGCTGATTATGTAAGCGCACAAAACCAATTTAAATCGTAGTGTATAGCCGTAGCATGAACATCTGAGGAACCGGTGGTTACGGAGACACTGCTAGTAAATCCAGGTCAGTGCAACTACAATCGGCTCCATCACACGCCGGTTCCGCGCCGCTGGCCTGTGACACACACCTGGCGCTTATACAGACCGAATATACCACACTAAGATCGCGTCAGAAACATTTACACTCTCGTAAACACACCTCATTTGCGAACAGAGTGACTGCTCCACATAAACATGTATTTCAAACACCCACACACGCTAAATCTCAGTCGTGGACGTGCCGCAAAAGCAGCGGCGGCCCTGGGGAGCGGGATGCCGACTCCCGCGCATGCTTTCGAAACGGGCCGCTAGGGGGATTTCAGTGGCGCCCCTACAGGCCGCGCTCGAGGCGTATAGGCTGAATGTCGGCGCCTATAAAATTAGCAGTACACAGTCGACGCTTCATCCCCGGCCAATCTCCCCTTGTGGGATTGGCCAGGGATGATTAAACACCTCGAGAGAATCATCATCATTATCATCATCATAAGGGCACTGTCTTGTGTCCTTCGTTACCGATCGTGATGTACATACTGAGTAACTTTTTTGCTGTAGCAAGGCAGACGTGACATTTTACTATGTAAGAACCCTTTCTTAGTTTTGAAAAAATAGTTTTTCGTCATAATCATCATGCATTTATTTCATTTCGACACCCCTTATAAGGGTAACTGATTGCGTTAAGTTAACCTCCGCGGCATAGCTTATTCAGAGTCGCCGACAACACCAGAAAATAGAGCATTTGCGCAATGTGTTTAGGGCATCCTAGAAGAGCTCAACTACGAAGAAAAAAAGGATAAACGCACTGTAGACGCGATCCAGGTTTTAGTGCGGCGCGCACGAGCCCAGTTGGGCTTAGGCCTAACGAGCCGAGCGGAGTTCACGGAAGCCCCGAAAGAGGGCGCGCCCTCACGACGCCGGTGTATATCACGCTCGGTCAAGATGTCACCTCGATGGGAAGGTTCGATAAGGCACGGGGAAAAGTTACGGCCTGTCCCGCCGCTGTCGCGCACGCATAACTTGGGGCGCCGAGGCTGTCGGGACGGGCGCGAAATACTTGGCCTCCTGTGGCTCCTGCGGCAACAGTGACGGACGACGAGGGACCCAACTGCTTTTGCTGTCTTCACATGACGCGCCTGCCAACCACGGTAGGGGCTTCTGTTTGAAACTTTATGAAAGGTCTTCAGTCTTTCTTGCCCTATTTAAAAGCGAAAACTTTGCTCTGTCTGTCTGTCTGTCTGTCTGTCTGTCTGTCTGTCTGTCTATCTGTATGTCTGTCTGTCTGTCTGTCTGTCTGTCTGTCTGTCTGTCTTTGGGTCCAGTACCGACTGGACCTTTCCTCGCGTATCTTTCTACCAGCCGCACCTCTAATAACAATGCCCCGCAAGCAGCTCTGACCTCTCCAGCTTACATGAAAACAATTTGACCAGTCTTTTACAACGGGTACTACCCTCCTATGGTTGTCGATGTGCATCGATCATTACGTCGAGTCGACGTGAAAAGTTTTTTCGCCTTCATTTTCTCGTAAGTGCGCTGTAGCTGTCAATATAATATAGGTATCTTGAAAAAAGTACACAAATCGGCTGCTAAGGCGACTTGATCATTACGCCGATTTACATTTACTTGTCATAGTTAGTTAGTGCGCAGTGAATTACAGAATTATACTATGCTATCCAATGCCTATAGCCGCCTGCACAGGGAGTATGGTTACAGGAAACTGCTGTAACTGTTGTTTCATCCATACTATCCCGAAATAAATTGCAATGCATGACAATTGCCGCGTAAGCGATTGTAACGATACGCCGAGTTTCGTTTACATTTCTTGTTTAAGTAGTTAACCTGGAAGTTGTAAATGCCGTGGAATTCTCGTCTGCTGCAAAACACATGGGCGCCTACCGATGGGAAACCGGCAGCCCTGTGTTTGTCCGCATGAATTTATTTGGTTTTGTTACCCGCCGCGGTGGCTCAGTGGCTAAGGCGTTCTTCTACTGAGCATGAGGACGCGGGTTCGATTCCCGGCTGCAGCGGCTGCTTTTCTGATGGAGGCGACTAGCAAAAACGCCCGTGTGTACAAGATTTCGGCGCACGTTAAAGATCCGCAGGTGGTCGAAATTAATCCGGAGCCCTCCACTACGGCGCGCCTCATCGCCTGCGTTGCGTCGGCGTGATAAACCCTACAATCAATCAATCAATCAATCAATCAATCAATCAATCAATCAATCAATCAATCAATATGGTTTATAACGAAAAAGCGACACATATGATTGCCTAACTAAGGCCCGTAGGACCGCTATCCAGGTGACAAACAGCAACATCCGTATAGTTCAGAATTATACAAATTATACGACTCAAATGCTACAACATAGTGTTTATATATTTCCAATATTTAAAAAAAAATCATGTGCAGTAACAATTTCAGTACACGCTCTAAAAAAGGCGCGAAAAGGCAGTACAGCAGCCAACCGAAAAATCAGGAATACACTGTTCATGTACTCGTACATACAGAATTCGTCTAAAAACTGAAAGGCACAAAGACATTGATTAAGTAGACGCATGGACGGGGATTGATCTATACGTCGATTACATTCGGGTGTTGGATAAGAATATTAGGAATCTGCCAAGCCCGAACTTGCTCGACGAATTTCACTTGTCGTTCTTGTTTTTTTACTAGTGTGCCTATACTTGCCCTGACGTTAATCAAGCTAATTAGCTATGAGGTATGCCCAATCGCAACTTGCAGACAAACGTGTTATGTTCCCTGCATAGATGCGTGGATCGAGGTAAAACACGCAACGCCTTCTCTGTTCGTCGTTTTTCACTGAATAGACGGGCAGGGGAATACTTTTAACAGCATGTCTTATTCTAGTTTTCATTTCTTAATGTTACCTTGATATGGCATCCACGTCCCTAATCATGTCCAAGAGAAAACACGCAGTATATTTTGTTATTAGTCATTAGTATCACTGGCGTGACATAACCCTCGTCACCTTGAGCGCCCAGCAACTTTCGTTTAAGTTACAAGACACCCATAGGGTCCGCGTGTCAAGAAGTGACCTCTGCTTTGCCCCCAGTTTCGGGAACTACGGATTTCGGCCCGTTGGGGGACGAGAAGTTAAACTGCATGGCAGAAGATTCACCGCCATATTTATTGCATTGCAGTGTCATTTGTAATGACTAAAATAACCAAAAATAGACTACTGGGTATTGTTAAGGACCAGCCTCATTTCGAAGATCTGGAAGATCGATGGTCCAGTTGTTGCGTTTGTTTACCAGTACCAGACGTCGGACCAAATCGGAGGGTGTTGCGGAAGATAATTACAATCTGAGGCGTGGTTTTCGATCACGTCAGTGGTGCTCTTGTCTTTAGCTCTACGAGAGTGGCGTGGTAAGCGCAGTAGTCGTTCAAGATACCCGATGCACCCTGGTCGGCGCAAACATGATTTCCCACCCAAATGCAGACTAGGGATCTTTGGCTCTGTTCTGCAAAGCCCAAGGAGATCACCATAGAATGGGGGTCTCCCGAGACAAGCTTAACATTTTCTTGTTTGTACTCCTTAGCAACGTTTTTATTGTTGTCTTTTTGCCTTATGCGTTGGTGTTAGGACGCCCAAATGACCACAAAAAAAATCCCCATACCCTGGGCTTGTTCATTAACGAAGCTAAGGACTAGCGGCCGCGTATTCTGCTTCCCTAATATCCGCCATCTACAGTGGGGGAAGTAACGCGGTCGCCTTCAATTTTTTATGTTGCCCGTATTTTACCAATCTACCCATTAACTCACCGCTCCTCTGAGACCATGGTGCGCCAATCCCTGCAAGTGGCCATATTGACATTCACTCAAGGAAACAAGGCTTCCGCGATAGGAAGATGCCATCACAGTACACTCTGATTTGAGGAAAACATGAAAAGCAACGCAAGAAAGGTGTACTAAAGGGCTTGTTAGTACATTTTAGCATAAAATACAGAGTAGAGGACGGGACAAAGCAAAAAAATTCCCCCGCACCTCCCCGAAGGGAATCGTGCAGAAATGCGAATGCATTGGGTGCACCGATGAGTGTTGCGAGTAATGGCGTAATTAATGACGAGAGTGTGAACGTAATCATTTATTCATCAGCACCTGTTTGTGTTATCGTTGTACCTGACGGCCACAATCACTGCCTTGTGATCGCTAAAGTGCACGGTCAAAGGGTCTTTGAGAAGCATACGCGCGTCACAGTTTCGCGTAAAGACCAGATCAATGCAACTCCCGTGAATGGTAGTGGGGCACGTGTCGAAGCCGGCAGAGAGACAATGCATAGAGTGCCTGGTCTCCATGTACTCGATCAGCCACTCGCCACTCTTCTTGCGCACGTCAACGTTGAAGTCGCCAACCAAGACTATGGGGTCAGAGGGTTTGGAGTGCACGCGCACACTTTCCATAGCCGCGTCCAGCTGCGCGGCAACGGCGTCTCGAGCGAGGTTGGGCGCGAGGTGCACGGTCACCACAAAGACTCCGTCTCCGGTGTAGGCAAGGGTGTACAAGTCCTTGTACGGAGACGTGTCTCGAACGGGAGACGTGGCAACGGCGTGCGATATCAAGTTCCCATACACGTTAGACACGAGACTAACACCGCAGCACTCGCCGTCCTTGCCGCTTCGAGCAAACTAGTACAGCTCGCTTCAAGCGCATGCGTTCGGCATTGAGCGCGGAGAGATACACCTGCGGGCGCACGCCGACGGAGCACGACAACCCCCGACCTAAGCAATGCATTCGCATTTACGACGACGACGACGACGAAGGCAGAACTACGAGGCGCGCGCTCACGTGCGCTCGCGCTGGAGGAATGCAGGCGCACGCCGGCCAACGGAGCAAGACAACCACCAGCTAATAAATGCACTCGCATTTAAAAACACAACACGGGCGCTGTTACAGATTACCTGTTACCAAGGTTAGCGCTGCTACCATGATGAGCGGGACACACCGGGACGAGTGAAGCTTGTCAGTTGTTGTTTTGTAGAATGACCATTCTAAGGCGCAAGTCGTGTCATTTTAAGCTGCAAGTCGTGTGTGCCACATGCGATAAAAAATTAGTGGGCACACATAAGACACGCTAACGCCGTTTCAAGGTTAGAGCAGATTGGCAACAGCCATTGGTTAATCTGCCTCTGACGTACAGCAGCTGCCATTTTCACTGGCCAATCCCCCTGCGTGGTATGCGAGATTTGTGGGTGGGTCCACCGACCTCGCAACCGAACAGGATTTGAGGAATCCGCATGCGACGCAGCTGTCATAGTAATTGGTTAACTTCACCCTAGGTGTGAATGTAACAACTCTAAAGACAATTCAGAACAGCGACCAGTGAGTATTAGATAGCTTCACGGACCCAGCAATACATTTACGATGTACGAGGAAAGTATCAGCAGGGAAAACCATGTTTTCTCATTCAAAGACCGCACGCAGACTTGTGCCCTTATCACACGCCAAATCTAATGACATTTACAGCGAATGGTATTCGCTGCAAATTCCATTTGTTGGGCGCTACATGAGCATATCGGGTGATATTCATCGCAAATGGTATTCGGTGAGTGAATCAGCTTGGAAAACTCATTCGCATGAGCTTCCGCATTAGCATCGACATTATTGTCCCGTCACAGGGAAGTTTAAGGGGAAATTAAACAGCACTTCGTCTTAAAAATATCAGTAAATCAATATTCTTCCCTGAATACTGATTTACAGAGAAAAGAAAGCAAAACAAATGGCAAACACCTCCTTCGCAAAGCTCCGCCATGTTGCTGATACCCAAGTACCGATTCATCGCTGGCTAGTCTATAGGATTGCGATGTGTGTATATGTCACAGAGAACAATCATATACTTTTCGGTTTAAAAAAAAAAGCTGACCTGTTTTGTTTTCAACGTATGAAAGGGTTTAAAACACTACGAAATTATGTAGGTTATTATCTGGCAATTCCGCTACTGTTGCAGCCGTCGGTGCTGTTATCAGATATAGTTTGTTTTGCCATGTCGACCCGCGCTGCCAAACCAGTTGTCATTAATAGCTAATATCATTCACTGTGAACGACATTACATTTGCCTTGTGACAGGGGTATTAGGTGCACTGCACTTTGAAAGCCATGTTCCGTGCGGCGTAGGCATATAGTAGTGGTTAATTGTAGTTCACCTGTTACCGCGCATTCCGGAGGCTTCGTTTCTCTTCCTGCCCCTGACTGCAGCCGTCATCGTCATCGGCCGATCTCCTCGAGCGGACACGTCACCAGCCCGAAGACCATTCGGACCCCGTACTGACAGTCTACGAACCAGGACAGCAAAATGTCTACAACTGAAACTTCAGTCGAATAAGAATCTGTGCGCGCGATCAGGGTCAGAAACGAACAGGCGGCACGTCTATTTCCAACACCGGCCAAGCGTGAACTTACCATGAGCACAGGCTGGATGTCAAAGCCACTTACAGCGTCACCAAGCGCGACACCAGTCAGCCACGGCATCAAACAGTTATTTTTTGCACAATACCAGCAGACTTGGCAGTAATTAAATTACAGTTATTAAATTACACCAATTAAATTATATTTGGTTGTAATTACTAATGCAATGAATTACTTTTGAGTGTAGGTAATTTAGTAAGGTAATAAATTACTTCAGACCAGTTATTTCATGGAAATTACTCTTTACTTTCCGAATTACTTTTGACTAAGATGACTCACGGCATAAAAAGTTGACCAGGAAAAGTTGACCAAGTAGAGTTCCAAGACCCAGAGAGTCTCTGGGCATTGGAACTCTACGAACGCGAAGGAAAGAACGCTTCTGTGAGAGCTCTGAATGAGAAAGTGTATATGAGTTGGAAGTTTATGAGTGATGAATTTTTGTTAAAGTAATTTCAAAGTAATTTCATTACTCTTAAAAAGTAATAGCAATGTAACTTTCGGTATCGTAATTTCTAATGTAATTTATTTACATTTTAAGAAGTTCTGTAAAAGTATTGTGTAATGTAATTTCATTACTTTTCAAAAGTAATTTTGCCATCTCTGAATGTCAGTATTTGCGTGTTTCCACTCAGTAAGCGTACAAAGCGTGCATTGCGTTCTTGCCTGCCTTCGTAGAGACCCGTGGCGACCGTTTACCTTTTGCGGCTCATTACCTGGTGGACGGAAGGGCGACGCGGGGAACATGCCCTGTAATTATCCGGGCGCCAGTGCAGGAAGCGCCCAATGCCAGCTCCTCGCTTCCACTTTCACGGCGAAAAAAGGAAAACGAAATGAACAACACCCCGTTTTCGCCCAAGACACTGCGTGAACACGCAACGTCGCCACTTACAAAAAAGTAACACCTACGCAAACAAAAACAGCAAAGAAAGTGGCAAAGCGAATCTTAAAGGTGAACCAAAAGAGAGCGTGTCTGTAGAAAAGAAGAGTGCCGTGCTGCCGAGTAGCTGTACCGCACTTGCGTTTGCCTTATCTGTTCGGGGAAGAAAAGTACACAGATTCCGGCATGGCACGAGGGTTCCCGACACTGCAGTGAGTTACGCGACCTGAGAAGTGGCGGCGGGCACGCGATGCTGTCCGCCGTGTTTTTGAAAGACGACCGGTCATTAGTCGGGTTGGGGAGACAACGGGCGGCGGCAGATTCCAGTTACGACAAGGGGTCTACGGCCCATGCGGTGCCTGTGTACTGAGTCTTGGGTGCAGGCCATTCTTATAACATGCTGCCCCCAGGGGACGATATAACTTCGGTAGGGCAGAGTACACTTAGCGGCTTTGTCTTTTATTCCGGAACCGGGAACAACGCAGTTGCAGCAAGGGGGACAGGGCGTCCGAGCATGGCACGAGAAAGGACACGGCGCGTTCTGTGCCCTTGTTAGAGCGGGCTCAGAAGGCACCTTGGGGGATGGGGGACCGCTCTCCTGTCCCTGAACCGGCTCCTGATCATGAAGTTTGTGCTATCCGTGCATGCGCTGGCGCTGTTGTGGTCTGCTCGTTGAAGAAGTTTCACTTGGTTTACTTATATAAATATCCAACCACTTCGACAGGGTTTCGCAGGGCCATTTTTTCTTCTTCTACCAAGTTTCCTCGAAATAACCAACGCATCTTCATTCGTATCGATTGTGCCCGGTGGCCATCTCGTGCTTTGACGGTGCCACAAGACCGTTCGCGTGAATATCCGCAGCACTGGTTTCCATCGGCTTCCGCTCAAGACCGCTTTTATTGCACCCGACCTACCCGGCCCTAGCTGTTACAGGACTCTGGTGATTGATTGTAGGGTTTACCCCGCCAACGCAACGCAGGCAGTGAGGCGCGCCGTAGTGGATAGCTCCAGATTAATTTTAACCACCTGGAGATCTTTAACGTGCGCCGAAATCTCGAACACACGGGCGTTTTTGCTTTTCGCCTCCATCAGAAAAGCGGCCGCCGTGGCCGGGAGTCGAACCCGAGATCTCGTTCTCAGCATACAGGACTCTCCCAATTCGTCCTTCCACAACGCCTAAAACTTCATTCGGCTTTATAGGCCCTGAACAGGGAAGCCCGTCTGTTGGTCCCTAATGCTGGGTGTGTCCCACTCTCACCGTATAAACGCTACTAATAATGAGTTCAAAGCCCTCCCACTCCTGCGAATATTGAAGCCCGCGAAGCTGTAGTCGTGTTAAGGCTTTTGTCTCATAGTTTTCGGCTCATGTCGCCGTTACAAGCACGAAAGTTGCCCTTCATGCCCTTCATCTGGGAGGGATTTGCATCTGCTGGACGAGGTGGAATTAACATAAGGCGGCAACGGCGCTAACTGCACGTTCTGCGGCATCGGCTTTCCGTTGTGTTTGCGCCCATTCGCGCTTCTGTGCAAACCGACGCTCCTTCAGTTCCCGCTTTTGTTCGTCCGAGCGATCCACGCGCGCCCGTCCCAAAAGCGAGCTAAAACTGCAGCGGCTCCAGCGAAGTTATAGAGCCGATTGCGTAACTCGTGAAAGAGGCATCGGTGGCGGCGAGGAGTATGAAACTTGTCAAAAAGGGGTTAGCTGCTGCGAGTAAATCGTCTCCTAAGGAAGAGAAACCCGGGATCTTAGCCATATACAGCCTCCCTGTAAATCCCTAGGGCCTCCACCTTTCCTTTATGCGGCTGCTTTTATTGCCCCTAACTTATGTCTTCCTAGCAATGCGTTTGTAGTACAGTGAAGTCGACTTGAAAGGGGCTTTGTGTACAGCGCTTTATTCGTTACATTCTCTTGACCAGTGTTACCGGTTTCCTGACTACCTGTGACATATATTCCGTCTCCGTCTTGTTTTCCTACTTTCTTCTCTCTTTCCGTCTCAACACCGTCTTTCACATGCCGCATGGCAAAACGCGAAATAAATCAAAAAGACGGTTTTACGGGGGTATTTCATTAATGGCCCCTGGGCAAGGTAAATTTGATAGCAGAATTTTTTTACTGCCCCTTAAGAAGGTTTTCCCACTAAATTGGGTGTGTGGTAGTGAAGCCGACTCCACAGGGGCTGGCTATATAGCGCTCTACAGGTATACATGGCGTCGTATGGAGAATGGCTCTGAACTGTGGTAGTTGGTTTTTGGAGGTACGAGCCCCGTTCATCTAAGGCCTTTCTTCCCCACGCATGTGGTCACGGGTCCAGGACTGCAGGAGAAAGCAGTGGACACTACGGTCCTTGCTGTCGGCACTCAAGAAATCCTGTCTGCACCAGATTGCCACCAGCTACATCCGAAAAACAGGCAAGTAGCCTTAGAGAACGCCGGCTACCCGAGCAGTTTGCTGAGACCTGTCTGCAAAACGCTCCTGGGGAGGATAAAGGGTAAAGAGAAGAGACGGCCTCCTCAAAAAGACAGAAGAAGTATGACACTTTTGCCGTACGTTCATGGGTTTTCCCATGCCATGAAAAAAGTAGGGACAAAACATGGCATCAAGGTGGTATTTTCCGCCCCTAAAGAGACCTGAGGCATGCGCCGTCAGGTGAACAGGTGCGCCCAGAGGCCAGTTTGCGACAAAAAAAAACGCCGCACAAGATGCGTCGATTGCAGCAGAAATGTAGTTTATAAAATCCCGCTGAGGAGCCGGTCAGTCTGCATCGGACGAACCGGCCGGGGCTTGAACGACAGGGCCCGAGGGCATGCCGCTTCGATCCAAGCAACCCCTTCCGGCCACCTTGCTAACCACGCTCGAGACTGCCACTGTGACGCCTACTTGCATGAAATCGCGGTTCAATCAATCAATCAACCTTTTATTTAGCCTTCTTTTCATAAAAGAGTGCTGGGACAAGAAGAAAAGGCCGCAGTGGAGCAGCTGACGAGGTCCTTGCCCCGTTGTCTTGGCAACGAATACAGCGTATGGATTCTTTCATGCATACAAAAAATACAGTTAAATTACAACAAACGTAGAGCAGATACTACCGTACGAATAGTATCTCATTCACAGACAAAAACCCTACGTTTCGAAGCCCGCTCGGCTTCTTCTTCAGCCTTCGAAACGTCGGGTTTTTGTCTATGTATTGGTTGGAGCATAATTAAATCTCAGTTCAGTAACTTCCCAACCAGACAAAAGTTTGTCAAGCTCCCGTTTTGCTTGCACTGCGTAGACTGGCTCAAATTAGCACACTTTCATCGTTTATCCGGTTTGACAAATCGGAAATTATTTTACAAAGCGCGAAAGAAGAAAAACTACCATGCGCGGTTTGCGGCGGCCGCACCAACTAAGGCTGTGACGTTGGGAGGAAGGGGGCACCGTGATTGGACGATGCCCAAGGTTAGCGATCACACAAGTTTCGTTTTCGGTTCTGTAAAACATAACCAATGGCTTTGTTGGATGGGCATTCTCAATATCTCAGTAATCATCGTACCGCGCTTCTGCCATGTTGTCGGCTGTAAAATGCACAAGATAAGCCTCCCAGGACGGCTTGTAGTCATAGCATTCACTAGCCGAGACCTACGCAGTGCATGAACGCCCTCCGCGTACCCGCAGACGCCCAAATGTCATGCGCTTTTCCCCCATATTTGGAGCTTGCCTCCCTCATGCCTGTATCGTAAAAAGCGTGTTCGCACCAAGCCAAGGGTCTGTTGATTCTGGCCTGTGCCCACTGCCCGCAAGCAGTCGGTGCTTATGGCACCAGCACGCCAACGAGAACTCGCTAGCGCGCCAGTGCCAGCCTGCGCGCGTTCTGTGAACTAATTCGTGGAGCAATGAACGTTGGGGCCCAAAAAAATGTGAACTCAGTATAGAAAACATCGGCGGAAAACGAAAAAGTTAACTTATAAAAAAAAGCACGTACCCGCGGGGATTCGAACCTGCGACTTGCAAAACACTTGCTCTGATATACCTAGCGCTCCGAACCACTAGGCCACGGGCGCGCGCTGCCGACCTCGGAAATATAAGGTATATAATATATAACCAGTTTACACATTTATTTACTTTTAGCTTTCCAAGCAGCTTCGGGTGACTATTTGTTGTTTTGCGCTCGTGCAGTAGGCATCCCCCAAGTTTCCACAATATCTCACGTCTAGCAATTGCACTTCGTAGACGGAAAAGCGTTCGCAGATGCGTAGTCGTGCTGCTGGGCGCTGTGCTTGTTCGCTCAGCGCAAAAAGTGCTTCCCGCACCCTAGCTTTACGCTGTACGGTAAAAATATAAGTTGATTTTATTTCCTTAGTACCTATATTGACTTCGCTGACTCTTCTCCCGCCTTGAAGAGGCCTTATATTTTCCTACTGGCGTACCAGTCAGCGAAGCGTCGCATGTACGCTTGTGCAGCGCTTGTGTGAAGCGACCTTGACTTGGAGCTAGATGCAGTGTACAAACTAACCAAGTAAAGAAAGGCACATTCTTCCATTCACAAAACGTGTGCTGGCTTCGTTTCAACTGAGCGAACGAATTGCGACGACCCGTCGGCGGCCGGCGGACGAAAAGCTGGGCCGACTGACTCAGTGTGAAGGCCGGGGAGCCGTGCAGTAGCGCAGCCAATTGCGAGCCCGGCTCCTCCTGACGTCACACGAACACGCCACAGAAAATGGGCGCGCGTAAAGAGAGGAGGACAGCATTTTCGAATTAATCTTTCTACTAAATAAAATCGCGTAAATGCGCCCAGAGTGGTCGAAACATGACCTGGGGACTCCGGACTACAATTTGCGCTAGTAATCCCGCAATGTTTACATATCACTTCAGTGTCCCTTTAAAGGCCCCTGGGCAAGGTAAATTTGATAGCAGAATTTTTATACTGCCCCTTAAGAAGGTATTTCACACTAAATTTGGTGGGTGGTAGTGAAGCCGGCTCCACAGGGGCTGGCTATGTAGTGCTCCGCAGGTATACATGGCGTAGTAGGGAGAATGGCTCTGGTCTGTGCTAGTTGGTTTTTGAAGGTACGAGCCCCGTTCGTCTAAGGCCTTTCTTCCCCACGCATCTGGTCACTCAAGGACTGTGAAGAAAGTAGTGGACACTACGGCCTTGCTATCGGCACTCAAAAAAGAAATCCTGTTTGCACCAGATGGCCACCAGCTTCGAAAAACAGGCAAGTAGCCTAGAGAACGCCGGCTACCCGAGAAGTTTGCAGAGACCTGTCTGCGAAACGCTCCTGGGGAGGATAAAGGTAAAGAGAAGAGACGGCCTCTTCAAAAAGACAGAAGACGTATGACACTTTTGCCGTGCGTTCATGGGTTTTCCCATGCCATGAAAAAAGTAGGGACGAAACATGGCATCAAGGTGGTATTTTCCGCCCCCAACGAGGCCTGTGGCATGCGCCGTCAGGTGAACAGGTGCGCCCAGAGGCCAGTTTGCGACAAAACTCGTTCCAACCAGTCTAAATTATCTTTTCTAGCATCTTGTCATCAGATAAGAATTTCATTTATTTTACCCATCGTCTGTTGATTGGCCGATCCCTGATTGGGTATGCGCCATATCTAAAGGCGCAACAACAAAAACATCCCCCTCGCGAGGGGCACGAAAAAGGGCACCGCGGGCCCCCTTCGTCCAAGCAACCCCTTCCGGCCACCTTGCTAACCACGCTCGAGACTGCCACTGTGACGCCTACTTGCATGAAATCGCGGTTCAATCAATCAATCAACCTTTTATTTAGCCTTCTTTTCATAAAGAGTGCTGGGACAAGAAGAAAAGCCGCAGTGGAGCAGCTGACGAGGTCCTTGCCCCGTTGTCTTGGCAACGAATACAGCGTATGGATTCTTTCATGCATACAAAAAATACAGTTAAATTACAACAAACGTAGAGCAGATACTACCGTACGAATAGTATCTCATTCACAGACAAAAACCCTACGTTTCGAAGCCCGCTCGGCTTCTTCTTCAGCCTTCAAACGTCGGGTTTTGTCTATGTATTGGTTGGAGCATAATTAAATCTCAGTTCAGTAACTCCCAACCAGACAAAGTCTGTCAAAATGTCCACCTTCAAGTATCTCATTCAGACTATAGCTAACACAGTAGCGGCACAAAACACAATAGTATTACATAATATTGTGTAATACTATTATGCATGCAGCTTGTTGCATCGATGCAATGTTTTGCATACTAAGGGAAGAATTGAAAGCACATACATTCTGTGTCAGCAATATTTCACGAAATATCACGCATAGAAAATTGGGTTATTGAAATTATACGAAGTTACATAGGCCGAAGCCCGAGTCACAGAAATGCAGCCCGAAATGCAGAAATACAAGCCAATGGATCAGAAGGAAGAGATATCGGAAGGAAGAAAAGCAGGATCGGACGGGAAAGAGTACAAGCATTGGCGATAGACGAAGCTAGAGACAGTTGCGTCAGTGTGCCGTCTGTGGCCCTGTCACGACTCGAAAAAGAGTTTCTGCGCAGCGATCTTCGCTAATGATATTACTGGCCGGCCGGAACAAGTTTTACATTTTTTGTGCTTTTGCGTGTGTATATATCTGTGTTTCCTTCAGTAAAACTTTTCAGCAGTGTGTCGTGTATCTCCATCTTTCTTTGTGTTCGTTTTTATTCAAGCTGATCCCATCGACGCATACAGGTGTTGAGAAAGGGCCATGCCGCCGAGACCCATTCCGACGAGTGTCTATAGTTGGACGAGCTATGATGATGATGTTGATGGGCACGAATGAGGCAGGGCGTATTCTTTTTAAACAAAATGTTGAACAATTAGTGCCGAAAAGCGAACTTAAGGTGCCACAAAAGTACTGGCGCTACCGCAAGCTTCCTTTCAGCGCCTTGCCTGTTTTGATGCATGAGCTCACATTTATTTGTTGTTGTTGTTCCTCTAATAATCATACCCAATCCGGGGATCGGCCAAACATCAGTCGTTATATAAAGTAGAAGATTCCTAAGTGGTTACAGTACTCGATTAAAATTAGTCAGAAAAATCTGAAAGCTTTTTTTTTTCCTCTGTACTTGAGGAAGCCAGATTATCAATTAATAATTATTTACTGCCTTGTCGTCTTCGTGGTTGGTGGCGCCAGCGGGCCGGGAGATTGAACAGAAGTATATAACAAAGATCACCGGAGACTTCCCCCACCCCACCCTAAGCTGACGCGACGCGAAGCAGTGGTGTTTAGGCAGCTGCAAACACGTGCGCTGATGACCAGTAATAGCTAAACACATATGCCCGGAGGTGTACCCCAGTGATGTGTGTGTGATGTGCAAGAAGGACAGGGCCACGGCGGCCCACATCCTGTGGGACTGCAGAAGACAGGAGCGAGGCCAGTGCAGCAGAGACGTTCCCGCCGTACCTTGTCAGTGCGGCGGCGTGCAAAGACTACGTCATACAACACATGGCCGTCCAGCAAGTGTCGGACGCCCTCGAGCTTCAACGCGAGTAGGTGACGGAAGCCGATTGGCCGGCTGAAGGCACATTCTTCCATTCACAAAACGTGTGCTGGCTTCGTTTCAACTGAGCGAACGAATTGCGACGACCCGTCGGCGGCCGGCGGACGAAAAGCTGGGCCGACTGACTCAGTGTGAAGGCCGGGGAGCCGTGCAGTAGCGCAGCCAATTGCGAGCCCGGCTCCTCCTGACGTCACACGAACACGCCACAGAAAATGGGCGCGCGTAAAGAGAGGAGGACAGCATTTTCGAATTAATTTTTCTACTAAATAAAATCGCGTAAATGCGCCCAGAGTGGTCGAAACATGACCTGGGGACTCCGGACTACAATTTGCGCTAGTAATCCCGCAATGTTTACATATCACTTCAGTGTCCCTTTAAAGGCCCCTGGGCAAGGTAAATTTGATAGCAGACTTTCTATACTGCCCCTTGAGAAGGTATTTCACAGTAAATTGGGTGTGTGGTAGTGAAGCCAGCTCCACAGGGGCTGGCTATGTAGTGCTCCGCAGGTATACATGGCGTAGTAGGGAGAATGGCTCTGGTCTGTGCTAGTTGGTTTTTGAAGGTACGAGCCCCGTTCGTCTAAGGCCTTTCTTCCCCACGCATCTGGTCACTCAAGGACTGTGAAGAAAGTAGTGGACACTACGGCCTTGCTATCGGCACTCAAAAAATCCTCTCTGCACCAGATGGCCACCAGCTTCGAAAAATAGGCAAGTAGCCTAGAGAACGCCGGCTACCCGAGCAGTTTGCTGAGACCTGTCTGCGAAACGCTCCTGGGGAGGATAAAGAGTAAAGAGAAGAGACGGCCTCTTCAAAAAGACAGAAGACGTATGACACTTTTGCCGTGCGTTCATGGGTTTTCCCATGCCATGAAAAAAGTAGGGACGAAACATGGCATCAAGGTGGTATTTTCCGCCCCCAACGAGGCCTGTGGCATGCGCCGTCAGGTGAACAGGTGCGCCCAGAGGCCAGTTTGCGACAAAACTCGTTCCAACCAGTCTAAATTATCTTTTCTAGGCATCTTGTCATCAGATAAGAATTTCATTTATTTTACCCATCGTCTGTTGATTGGCCGATCCCCTGATTGGGTATGCGCCATATCTAAAGGCGCAACAACAAAAACATCCCCCTCGCGAGGGGCACGATCAAATGCAGAGCATTTCCGCGGGGGGGGGGGGGGCGCCTGCAAGTCGTATGGATTACGTATTGTTGTTGTTGTAATTGTTGTCTTCCAGCGTAGACATTGTCGATGAAGTCGCTGGTGAAACGTGAAACGTGCCGTGAACCCCCTGCCGCGGCTATGACGCAACGAGGAGTGGCTATGACGCAACGTGGCGCGGCTATGACGCAACACATTCCAACACAATCCACTTTAATCCAATCCAATCCAAACCAATCCAATCTAAGCCAAGCCAATCCAATCGAATCCAATCCAATGCCCCTCGCGAGAGAGTGTTATAGCGCCGAAATCGCGCCACCACACGAACGCGTGATGTTCACGTCATGATCACGCCACAGATGTTAGCGACCGGAGCGCGCGCGAACGACATATGTGGTTTAAAGTAGCCATGAAGAGAAAACATAAGTTTGGTTCATTCGAAAGATTGCCTCGTAGAACCATAACGACACCACTTATAACGCAAACTTCGCTCAAATAGGCTACATAATTAGGAAAAAAGGAAATGACCATGCGACCCACCAGCTCATTTTCCGCAACAGAACCTATGATGTCACTCGAGAATGCTCTGCGATTGGCGGAGGCCGGCAAAAGCAAACGAATGTTACGTAGGGCTTACAGTTTGCAGAGTGAGCTAAATGCCCGTGAAACATACTGCACATTCTTTTTATGACAAAGAACGGTGGAGCAAACGGTTGAAGTTCCGAACGAACACGCAAGCGTGTATGCCAATGCGTACGAAACTACCGCCAGCCGAACTCGACATCTCACCGTCGCCACCGTCGCGCAGACGAATTTTCGGGTACAAGGCTCTTCGGGGCCAACGAACCGTCCCAGCACGCACAGCCGCGACCTTGCTTGGTATCGTAATCCCTTCACAGGAGGTTGGCCGTCATATCGCCAACCAGCAAAGGTAAAAATAGAAACAAGGGGAGTAAGGAACACAGAGCAGCAACGAGATAGTGCCACTCGTCGCACAGGTTTCGGTATGGAGGTCGTGTTGGCTTGCTGCTGTCGTTACGAGCTCGTTTACAGTTTACAACCACTGAAAACTTCAGTTTGTTCGAGTACTTTACAATGAAATTTCGTTGCTGTGTTTTGAAATGCCCATGTAGTACGGGCAAATAGTCGAGGGAGTGCGACATCCCCGCCGTTGAGATCTCCTTTCATGTGCTGCCCAACGACGAACCTCGGCGAAGCAAGTGGCTACGTTTTGTGAACTTTGCAAACGGAGGAGAAAGAGAGCTAAAGGAAGTACGAGTGTGCTCGCTTCATTTCCGAGGAAGTGATTACGGCATGGACGCGGACATGCTGGCGCTCGTCGCCGACTTCGTCAAAAGCGCTCTGACCTTGGGGTAAAAATTGCCGTACACACCGCGCATTGAAAGTCCAATCTTTCTGGTCGGAGCAGAGAGCTCGAGCGAACGGCTTTCTATACACGATACCGGCCAACTGGCATAAGGGATACTGCTACTGAAATTGAAAATACGGCACATACGTACCAGTCTGTATTCGTCCGCCGCGACGGGGCTGACGAGGCAGCGGTGCCGACGGCTGGGCGTTCGTCTGTTGTGGCTATCGCGGAATGGTCGCTTTCCCGTCCACCGCGTATCCCACAACTCTTGCCGCTCGTGCACTTAGAAACATTGAGCGTTCAAGTGGTGTGAGGTTGTTAAATGCAAGCCCGAGCTCCTCGGCGAGAGTTCTGTTCTCCGGATCAGGCGATTCCATGACTAGGGCTGCGGGTGCACTAGGTTTTACTAGTATTTTTAAAATGGCCGTCGTCTCGGTCGACTCCCGCGTGAGGGTGCTATATGCAGTCGACATACTAAGTATCTATTTCATGGACCGGCTCGTATGACGCCATTGTTCACGGGACGAAATGTGCAATTTTAGAGGGAGATTTAAAATTTTGGCTTAAATTGCCTTATTTCTCAGTGAATAAAGCCTCATTTGCTTACGGGAAAGCGCTTGGGGTACTATGAAACACCTAATCTTTCGAATAAAGCAAACTTTTGTTTTCTCTTCATGGCTCCTTTAAGCGCGAACCGACCGCGGCGAGAGAGCGCAGATGCGAGCGCCCCCACCTGTTCTTGCGCGCGAACCGATGTTGCTCAGCGCGAACCCAACGCGGCGAGAGAGGGTGTTGCGCACGTCCCCACCTGTTGTGCGCCCGAACCGAACGCGGCGAGAGAGGGCGTTGCGAGCGGAGAGAAGGCGAGGAGGACGCGGGGAAGAGGGCGCACCTGTGGCCGACGGTTGAATGAGTCAAGGATATAAGGCGCGTTCGTAACCTAGAATCTGTGTCGGCTTTGTGGCGCAGTGGGTAGAGCACCATGTACCTTGCATTCCGCCCGCAGAGTCGTGGGATCGAAACCTGGCGCCGGTAAGTATTATTGTTTTATACAGTGTAGGGGGAGCGATGCGGACTACGGACGTCAACGCGGGTGACATCGTGAGTTACTGAAATGCTCTGCATTTAAAAAACGCCGCACAAGATGCGTCAATTGCAGCAGAAATGTAGTTTATAAAATCCCGCTGAGGAGCCGGTTCGTCTGCATCGGACGAACCGGCCGTTGCCTGAACAACAGGGCCCGAGAGCATCCTGCTTCGCTCCAAGCAACCCCTTCCGGCCACCTTGCTAACCACGCTCGAGACTGCCACTGTGACGCCCACTTGCACGAAATCGCGGTTCAATCAATCAATCAACCTTTTATTTAGCCTTCTTTTCATAAAAAAGTGCTGGGACAAGAACAAAAAGCCGCAGTGCAGCAGCTTGACGAGGTCCTTGCCCCGTTGTCTTGGCAACGAATACAGCGTATGGACTCTTTCATACATACAAAAAATACAGTAAAATTACAACAAACGTGTAGCAGATATACCGTACGAGTAGTATCTATTCACACTATAGCTAACACAGTAGTGGCACAAAACACAATAGTATTACACAATATGCATGTAGCTTGTTGCATCGATGCAACGTTTTGCATACTAAGGGCAGAATTGAAAGCACATACATTCTGTATCAGCAATATTTCACGAAATAGCCCCCATGAAAACTATATTGAAATTATACAAAGTTACATAGGCCGCAGCCCGAGTCACAGGTATATATACTTGAAACGCAGAAATACAAGCCAATGGATCTGAAGGAAGAGATATCGGAATGAAGAAAAGCAGGATCGGACGGGAAATAGTAGAAGCATTGGCGATAGACGAAGCTGGAGACAGTTGCGTCAGTGTGCCGTCTGTGGCCCTGTCACGACTCGAAAAAGAGTTTCTGCGCAGCGATCTTCGCTAATGATATTACTGGCCGGCCGGAACAAGTTTTACATTTTTTGTGCTTTTGCGTGTGTATATATCTGTGTTTCCTTCAGTAAAAATTTTCAGCTGTTAGTCAGCAGTGTGTCGTGTATCTCCATCTTCCTTTGTGTTCGTTTTTATTCAAGCTGAACCTATCGACGCATACAGGTGTTGAGAAAGGGACCTGCCGCCGAGAGCCATGCCGACGAGTGTCTTTAGTTGGACGAGCTATGATGATGATGGTGATGGGCACGAATGAGGCAAGGCGTATTCTTTTTAAAGAAAATGTTGAACAATTAAGTGCCGAAAAGCGAATTTCAAGGCAGCCACCAAAGTACTGGCGCTACCGCAAGCTTCCTCGCAGCGCCTTCCCTGCTTTGATGCATGAGCTCACAGTTATTTGTTGTTGTTCCTCTAATAATAGGGCATACCCAATCCGGGGATCAGCCAAATCATTAGTCGTTATAGAAAGTAGAAGATTCCTAACTGGTTACAGTACTCGATAAGATTAGAAAAATACGAAAGCTTTTTTTTTGTCTGTACTTGAGGAAGCCAGATTATAAATGACTAATTATTTACTGCCTCGTCACCTTCGTGGTTGGTGGCGCCAGCGGGCCGGGAGATTGAACAGAAGTATATAACAAAGATCACCGGAGACTTCTAAGGACAGGGCCACGGCGGCCCACATCCTGTGGGACTGCAGAAGACACCCGAGCGAGGCCAGTGCAGCAGAGACGTTCCCGCCGTACCTTGTCAGTGCGGCGGCGTGCAAAGACTACGTCATACAACACATGGCCGTCCAGCAAGTGTCGGACGCCCTCGAGCTTCAACGCGAGTAGGTGACGGAAGCCGATTGGCCGGCTGACACGACGTGAGGCCGCGTCGCGTTTGCAGGACAAATAAAGATGTTTTCTTTCTCTCTCTCTCTCTCTCTGCGATATTACACCGTATATATGGCGCCTAAAGAAATGAGTTCCCAGCAATGCATTCGTGTTGCGGAAACGATGTTTTAGCACGCTGCCGCTACAGTCGCCAAGAACGACACCGCGTCCTAGGCAAAGCGCACCTTCACAGTGCTTCGGTCCACATCTTTTCCTGGGGGCACCGGTGCGAACTGGTGCCAATGGCGTGTTTCGCCGTTACGGTTCCCGGTGCCCGTAGTGTGTATCAGTGAAGCCGACCTTAAAGTGACTCGGTGTAGAACAGAGCGGCTCACGCATTTGTCCGCTTGAGAGGCTGTGCGCTGTTTTGGTGCCGCAGCTCTTTGCGTCATGCGCTGCGCTCCTTTAAACGGAAAACAGCGATGGCCCTGGGGACGAGCCATTGCCGATCGGGGCTCAGAACGCGCAGCCAACCGCAAGCAGGCGATAAACTTCAATACTCATCGTCGAATGTTATGAGGTTGTTGTTGTTCTGGTTGTATCCATTTATTTTAGACAATCCAAAACTGCCTTGGATTGCATGGCAAAAGGCAAACAAAACTGCCTGACGGGGCTCTGCACCCGTAACTATCAGAGGAGCAGCGGGATCACAAGGAACAACAATTAAAGAAAGAAGATCACAAAAATAAACAAACAAAACAAAAAATACAAAAAGCGAGTTACATACGTTCGCAAAAACCAAAGGTGGCGTAATCATATCAGAACAAAAATATGAACACACATCTGATAGCGGAACCAACAAAACAAGAAACAAAGAAATCACAATGCACACATCCTTCAGGCACTTGAAAGTGAGAAAATTAGAGCACTAACAACTGCTGTCACCGGTAATTTTTATTTGCTTCAACAATTTTTCTTTTATAACTTTAGATGCTTTGTTTGGGCTACGATATCGAGTGAGATCCAGAATATCAGGGTTGAGGTGAGGAATCTGCCATTTTAACTTTTGATCCACATAGCCTGTCCGAGAACGGCATTGTTCTACCAAGCACGTTCTCAGTTCATACGGACTTCTATGTACATGATAGTTCAACTCAAACAAAGTTTTCTTAGAATTATACTGGCGGAGTACTTCTAGAGATAATTTTTGGGTGTAAAGTTGCCGTACTAGTAGTATTTCGTGTTTGTTAAAGTATCCTGCGCAGCTTGCAGATTACTTTAGGTTTGCTTGCGTTGTGGTGGACCACACTAAAGAGCAATAATTTAATCGCGAATGAAAAAGCGCGTAATAAACTTGACGCTTTACACCCGTAGGCAGGCTAGTATCTCAGCCGGTTTAATGCACCCACAGCTCGACAAAGATTTTTTCTAAGGGAAGTTATGTGTGGTGTCCATGAAAGGTTTTCATGCAATGTTACACCAAGGAAACAAATTGATCGACTGACGGATTGTGGGGTTTAACGCGCCGACGCAACGCAGGCGATGAGGTGCGCCGTAGTGGAGGGCTCCGGATTAATTTTGACCACCCGGGGATCTTTAACGTGCGACGAAATCTCGTACACACGGGCGTTTTTGCTTTTCGCCTCCATCAGAAAAGCGGCCGCCGCGGCCGGGAATCGAACCCGCGACCTCGTGCTCAGCAGCGCAACGCCTTAGCCACTGAGCCACCGCGGCGGGTAAGGAAACAAATTGTCTCAGACTGTAAGATGCTTTTGTTATTAAAGTATAACGTCAGGTTTGTAGGAATTTGTGTCCCTTTGGGTCTGAATACGAGGCATTTTGTTTTATCTACATTTAATTCTAGCCCATTTCATCTGAGCCAAACACCTAAATTTACCAAGCAATGATTCGCTTTTTTATAGAGGTCTTGAATATGCATACCAGAGAAGAACACGTTTGTGTCGTCTGCGTACAATAAACGTTTTTCTGTGCCCTGAAGATTTGAAATGCCGTTAATATACAAGAGAAACAGAACTAGACCGAGAATCGATCCTTGGGGTACCCTATACTGAATGTACTTGGTGCCTGATTTAATTCCATGTATTTCTACTGGGACCTGCACGTTAAGTAACTTTTAATGAGCGACCATGCGACACCTCTGACTCCATAATACGAAAGTTTCCGTAAAAGCACATCTTTTGAACGCAATCAAATGCTTTTCTTATATCAAGAAGTATGCCTAGTGTGAGTACTTTCATTTCAATGTTTTCTAGAATTTGCTCTTTAATTCCGAGAAGTGCCACCTCAGTAGATTTTTTTTTTAAAACCAACTTGCTCAGCTATTAAAATATTGTTTACGGACAAGAACGCTGTCAGTCTCTGTTTATAAGACATTCTGCGACTTTTGCAAACACTGAGAGCACGGAAATCGGTCGATAGTTATTTAAATTGTTCATGGGGCTCCTTTATGTATAGCTGTCACACGAGAAAGTTTCATTTTCTCTAAAAACACTCCTTCAAAAAGAATAAGGTTGCAAATATGCACAAAGGGAACACTTAATCCCTCGGCAACAGCCTTTAGTGGTTTAGGTTTAATACCATCAGCACCTGCGGTACAGCTGTCTTTGACTGTTTGCAACATAAGGCGAGTGTTTCCGGCAGTTTAAAACCTATGCATGTAATATTGGAATTTGGCTTTTATCATATCTGCGTTAACATTATTTCTTACGGCTTTAAACAATTTGAAATCACTGTCTTTCTTGGTTTTTAAAAACACCTGGTAGAGCTTATTTCTATACTTCATTCGCTCATATAGTTCACGGTTTACCCAAGGTTTACGTGCTTTTTTGTTTTTTCTGAGGTTCGAGTGGAAAACATGTGTTATATGCTGACAAAAAACTCGAACAGAAAAGCGTCGTATGCACTATTCGCATCTGTTTTATTTAAAACCACATCCCATTCTTCTGCCGATATAATAGCTTCGAAACTCGCGATATTTTTCACGGAGTAATGTCGCATCAAGTTGTCTTGTTCGGATTTACATGGTAAACTACGAGGTAGTAGAATGTATATAGGCCGGTGATCACTTAAATTACATGAAATAGCGCCAGCACTGACATCATCAGGCGATAAACTTGTCAAAAAAAAATCCAGAATTGTCTGAGACTTTTCTGTAATTCGAGTTGGCTTATCGATCGCATTAAAGCACCCATATGACTGGAATATTTCTTGAAAGCGCAAATAAGATGGATTTTCCGAGGGGGCATTTATGTTAAAGTCCCCGACAAGAACACTTTCTAAATATGACACCATGCTCAGCTGCAACACTTTTTCTAAAAAGTCCAAAACGTTGTTCAACACACCAGATAGAGGGCGATAAGAAAGAGCGAACAAAATGCCGCAGCATTTCACCGCAATACACTCATAATCATCGTTAATGACCTTGAAATCGACAAGCACATCATAAGGCAAATCATCACGTATGTAAATAGCAATGCCAACGCCACGTGCATTGGAACGAGATATTGATATGCAATCGTAGCCGGCAATAGGGAAACAATCGTAATCGGGAGTAAACCAAGTTTCACTAAAACAAAGTAGGTCAAATTTAAGGCTCAAGTTCGTTAGAAACAAGTGTACATATTGAAACTTATTTTTCAAACTCTGCGCATTCAAGTGAAACACTGAGAGCTGGTTGTCACCCTCTAAAATCTCGGACATCTGGGAGAGATCAGAGGACGGAACCGCCATAAAAACATTCACAACCTAACACAACACCGTGGCAAGAAAAAGAAAGTGCCACAAGGAAACGGTTCAGCATAAAAGAAAATATCAGCGCAAGTCTTCTACACCAATAAATGACCCAGAAGAAATTCGGGCTTCCAAAATTTTTCGTTTGTGATAACAGGACACAGAGAAACAAGTCGAAGAACAGAAAAACCAACCGGTCGCGTTTCTTTTCTCTTGGTGAGTATCATCACGATAAGAGTTTGTAAAAGATAAAAACATTCGCATAGACGCTGAATCTTGGTGACCTTCGTCGAGTGGTATCAACAGCTGGTTTATAGTTTCACAAAAGTGGCAAGGTTTGTACCGTGCAGTGATACCTAGGTTACCTTTAACAAAACTCAGTTGATTTGTTAGCATAACAACGTTATAAGCACTATAAGTGCTCCTTTACTCATCGGCTAATTGTGACAAAACTAGGATAATCCAGTGCGTAAGGATCTTTAGAGTAACGCCAATAATGCCTTATTTGGCGGTACATCTATTCTTACAACATAAAGATTAGCATAATGACACTTAAAGTTTATAGAGGAATTTTTTCAAGGTCACCAGTGAGCCAAGCCTTCTCTCCATACTTTCTTCGAATGAGAATTCTGCCAATTCTGTGCCGTGCGTACTCAACATCGTGGTCCTTAGCCCAACTCTGTCTCCAAGAGGACTGTCCGAGCGGGTTTTGTAAGATTTTCCTGCACAAACACTTCGGGTGATGCTGTTTTTAGTTCGCGCCTCTTCTCCAGCAATTTGTATCTCATTTTTTGGTTATCAAAATGAACTGTGATACCTGGTGTCTTCTCTGGCTTCGAGGGCAGTCGATGGATAGCAACAATGTCATGTTTAGACAGTATGGGTTCATTTATTTCTGAACAACATCATTCACTTTGACAAGCAAGTCTTCGTCTTTGGTCGGTTTAATTCCATGGAACTCAAGGTTATGCTTACGGTTTCGCCATTCTAGTTCCTGAAGGTGTTCTTTCATAGAAATTATTTCTGGGTGGTCCATCGACTCAAGAGACTGAATTCGGGTGTTCATTTGCTTAAGGCTTTGTTCATGGCGTGACGTAGTGGCAAGCACCTCATCATATTTAGCAGACATGAGCTCCACTGACTGTTGGATGTTATCTACAGTGGTTTTCAGATCCAATAGGGTGGTTTGCTTAACCGGAATGTCAAGGAGAACGTGCTTAATCTCAACTTCTTTGTCCACATCATGTCCTCCAGCAGTGGCAGACTTAGGGTTATCCTTAGAGCCACTTCGGGTTCGACCAACGCTACAAGTCTGACACCGTCACGCCTCTCGGGTTTTTTTACGCATGGAAGAAAACTGTGGCTTCGTAATACCGGAACATGCTTCTAAGTGGTACATGTAATTGCAATCGCTGCACTCGAGAAACGAGTCAGAACTTTTGATCTGCTAGCAACAAACTAAGCATTGCAAGCTTTCAGGATCCGACATATTTCACAGAAGCACTTGGCAGCAGCAGGACACAAAAGGATTGAAAAGACAACCCGTAAGTTGCGAGTCATAAAAAACCAACCTGCGCAGTTTGAGCACAAAACTCAGCCGCGTTGTTGTCGTGTCCCCGCTGCTGCCCAAAAAGCCCACCCAAAAAAGGTCGGCTTTTTATCCCCCAAAAACCTACCCCGCTTCTTGGTCAGTCCCCCACGTGGGTATCTGCGAAAAGTGGAGAAGCAGAAACAACAAATGGCCCGATTTGGTTACAAGGCACGGTAGCGTGCATGCGTGTAGCGTGTCTTCCTTACTCCGTCGTCGTGAGACTATTGTTTGCTGTCAACAATTTCGCATCGAACTGAGGTTTGAACTTGGGCTAGTTGGTTGGGATTGTTGTGAACTCCTCTCTCGGCCCTCGTTTAGGCGCTGTTTGTCGTCAATTCGGCCTGCCTTAGCGAAAATTATGCACGCTGTTGCGGTGTCATTTGTACCGGGCAGGTCCGTGACGGCAATGAAGTTGGCCTCCCAAAGGATTCTTTCGCTTTGAATCTTCTTGCCTAATATGATTCGTTCTGCTGCAAAGGCCCCCTTTCACAACAAGTAATTATCTCTTTGGAGAGCGTGTTAAATGTTTCAATTTCTTTCTCTCTACTCTTAAGCGAAATAACTCGGATCATGTAGTGCGCCTAGGTCGCACCAGATACCGCTCAGCAGCTTGGTGATTCCCGACAGCACTTTGTTTGAATACGTCTGCAGCCCCAGTTTATGTCGTCACGCAAAATTCTTTCCCGGAGGTGCTCAGGTTCAAACACATGCAGCTCAAAAAGGAGGTGCGCTCTCACCTCGTTCTGTTCCCAACCACTGCAGGACGAGGTCACAGGACGTTTTATTGCGCTCGTCTAGAGTGTGAGTTCCTTGAAGCCAAATATGGCAATGAGTAGTGGAAGCCGTTGGATTGTTTTATTATTTTTAATTTTCCCGTCGTTTCTTTTGCCAATAACGTAAATATATACCGTTATAACGATTATAGCGATGAAGTGCGCTTACTTCGGTAATTATGTTTTTTTTTCGAATATGCAAGGCGTGCTCACAGTTCGTCCATTTACGCTATTTGTTATTCGTATTTTGAACGTTCCTTTGGGACTTTTTTGTTTGTTCTTCGGTTCTGGGGAGAGATGTATAATATGCACATTTTTGATGTTGTCAACTTATTTTTATGAAAATTATACATTCTTTTATATTTTTCTTATCTTCTGGTTTTCAAATTTTTTCCGACCAATTACCCCCAGTTACGACATTACAACGATTGCAGGTGTTACTCTAGCTAAATTTGCAATTTTGCGGAAATGCAGGACGTTGCACGGTCCCGCCTACGGGGGTACCCGACAAAGAATGCTACGCATTATTAAAAACTTGCGGGGTGACTCCATAGTCCGGAAGACCATAGTAATCCTCGCTATGGCTGCTCGGTAAACCAAGATGGCCAGGTCGTCGACGTTTTACCTGGAAAGGTTGGGAATGAGGGGAAGGTCGGGGTTTCGGTCGCACTCCCAGACGATACATGTGCTAGCTGTGTGTGTCTAAGTTGCCGCAAAACGCACGCACACTTCGGGGAGTATTGTGCGAGGAAGAGGTAATTTAGTCGTACGGGGTTTGGAACGTGTTAGTTTTTAAACTGTCGTAATGCGTTTTCCGGCATTGTGGAAAAATTGGGTTGTGTGGGGAAAAACGTACTCTCATTCCGTGATGTGCTGCCAGTTGCGGGGGCTCCCAACGGCGTCAAGTGCGCCGTCGCCTGCGCGGCGGCGGATGCAAGTGTGCAGAAAAGACTGACGATCCAGCCCTAAAGCGGGTGAAACGGCTCGGTAGGCGTTACCCTAAGCTTAAAGGAGCCATGAAGAGAAAATACAACTTCGTTTAATTCGAAAGAACGAGGATTCAGTATCTCACTCAGCTCCATCACAGCCCCAAAAGGTGTTTTTTAACGAAAGAAAAAGCAAGAAGTATTTAAAAACTTTCAAATTTTGCGCCACAGTGACGTGTTATGAGCAAGAATGACGTCATACGGGCCAACAATAAAACATAATTTTCAGTGCGTTAACTGCACGTTAGCATTCAAGTGATGCGGTCAAATGGAACTAGATGCCCCATTACAGACGTACACTCATGTGTCGTCGCGACAGGTCAGTTAGGCGGCCGCCAATCGCACAAACAAGGTTCCGTGACGTCATAGAAAAGTTGCGGGAAATTGGCTAGGGCGTCGCAACTGCTTCACACGTTTCCTTTAATACCTCCGTTATTTGTTCGAAGATTGCGATGATATTGGTATCATTGTTATCGGGACTAAGCAGTCTTTCTAATAAACCCAACTTGTATTTTGTCTTCATGGCTCCTTTAAAGAGCTGCGTTTAAAGCGACGCCTTCGCTTGGCAGGGCAGGTGGCCTCCGACAGGGGTCGCTGAATCGAGGGGAGGAAGGCGCACCTGCAGCGCCGCATACCACCGGCGACGCACTCAGCCGTAGCTGGCAGAGTGATTTCTCCCGCTCTCGCTGTGCCATCTCACCACACGCAGTAATCGCGCTAAGAGAGAGTATAGAGAGACGATGCAAACCAGATAGAGGAGGAGCGGCTTGCTGCAACTGAATCTGAGACGATGGAGCACGTAGATATGAACAGATGTGAATTTCGAGGATTTTTACGAAAAGGTTGATCAGAAAGAGATCGGGTTTTTTTTTACGAAACGAAGTGGTCGCCCGTTATGTTGTTTGGCGCACTGGGTTTTCGTAGTGTGCTAATCCTACGTGATTTTTTTAACAAGGTGCTTGTTTTCTTCCTTTTGGTGAGTATTTAAAGCTGAATTTACAGTTCTTGTGGATTTCGTTTTATCAATATGCAGCAACTCCACTGATCTAGTGCCACCTCGCGTTTTAACTCCGCCATTTTCCCCCTCCTGCTAAACAGCACATGAAACAAGGTTTCTTAACACATACAAACTTAAAACCCGATCTAACGAAGTCACCGGGAGCCGCGAATTATTTCGTTAAACCGAGAACTTCGTAAAATTGGGACGGTCATTTTACAGGCATTTGATTCCACAAATTCGATATCCAAAAGAAGGCGCGTCCCAGCAGCTTACGGTGGCATCGAATGCCTCGTAGCTCGACTGCTGATCATTTGGCAATGCGCTAAATGTTCGTGGTGAAAACAGCAGCAAAACGCAAGAGGTTCTCGGGAGAAAAAATGGCAGCGTATCTGCTCTTTTCGTCGCAAATGTCCACGCGAAACAATAGTCGACTGGCGCCCCTGGCAAGTAAATGCATCCCTTCTCTTTCCCGTTCACCTGGCATGCAGTTCCTCTCCAGTCTCGTTCCTCCCAAGATAATACGCTACAGGTTTGCTCAAGTCAATTTCAATTTACCGGGTTCCACTGCTCTAAGTCGGATGCCTCAATGCCAGCGCTGCCGTACGGCGGAGACACGCCTGAGTCGAGGCACCCGACTACAACGTTTATAGAACCACGTTGGCCTACATCACGAGCGTTCCAAGAGGAACGTGGAATGTCTAGTGGAACCTTTCGTTGCTGTTGCCATTTGATTTTTCAAATTCCGACAGGTAGCACGGGCAACAGCTGGAGACGATTTTCTGCAGTTGATGTAGTATTTTATTTGCTATCGCAAAAAGCAAGCACTCGTAATTTTTTTTAATACAACTCTGCAAACATCACTCATGCATTGATTTTCTGCTTTATATTGGCGTAATGTGTTGTTCTTGTTCACCAATGTTGACAAGTATGAACATGAAAACCGGGCTTAGACTTCCAGATTTGGCTGCGGGTATATAAGACTATTGCGCAGCATCCTTTTTACTTTGGCCGGCTGGCTGAATCGAGTGACAGACAGACATGCCGACAGACCGAAATTTTCCCGTTCAAGTAGCCCGCGCTCGGCAGCCGTTCAAAACCTCCGTCGGG
This sequence comes from Haemaphysalis longicornis, assembly GCA_013339765.2. NCBI lineage: Eukaryota > Metazoa > Arthropoda > Arachnida > Ixodida > Ixodidae > Haemaphysalis > Haemaphysalis longicornis. The sequence continues at coordinate 24,756,665 of CM023455.1, forward strand.
ACGTGAAGCAAGCGACACCCCCACTGCTAGCGCCATTAATTGAATATTGGGACTGCTGAGTTTATTTCGTACAGCCTCGTTTTATTTCTCTGACGTCGCGCCATAATCGGGGCATTCTCGCAAAACACGTTCGAAATAGCTCCGTCTTTAAACGTGTCTGTTTCTCAAAATACTTCGTCAAATCGGGAATGGCACTCAATTCGATGGTGTTTTTAGTGATCACAAAGAAAGAACATACAATGGGTATATACAGGAGGAGGTCTCGAAGTGAAAGACTGCAGGGGGACCTCCTATAATGCAAGCATCAACAAGTAAATGTTTTAACAAACAGTGGTTACAGTATCATGTTGAAACAGACAAAATAGATATTACCAAACTGAGATTGCACAATTGTAGTAAAAAAAGCAAACAAAACGTGATTAAAGGCAAACAAAATGAACTCAAATTGACTAAAGATGAGCACGTAAGCTATTTTTGAAGGAATAAATATTTGAAGCACTTTTTGTCAAGTTAGGCAAACAGTTCCATTTGTAAGCAGCAGAAACATGCACAGCTTGTTTACCATAATTAGTTGAGCTTTAGGAAGTAATACATTCTTATGCACGGCAAAACGACTGCAGCTCTGAAGTGGAAGTTGGTTAGCAGTGATAATTTAGATAGGAAGCCTACCGTTAAAGAATTTTAATGCTATGATGCAAAGAGAATACTTCACCAAATTAGAAACCGACACAATGTTATGCGCACGAAGCAGCAGTGAAGAACTGCAACGGAAATGACTATTAGTAGTGATTCGTATGGCTTGATTCTGGATATGTCGCCCCAAGACGATATGCTATAACTAATGTGGCTATCAATGGAAGCATAGTACAATGAAATTAGTGTCTTCAACCCAAAATAAGTACGAGCCTTAATTAATATTCGTATTCCATATGCTACCTTTTGAGCTACAAAGATATATGTTTTTTGGAATTTGAGATGCTTGTCAAGTTCAACGCCTAAAAATGTGCCGTAGCACGAGCAAAAAAGTTGAGTACCATTTAGGCCTAAATGGTAAAAATACCATTTAGGAAGAGTTTTCCGGGATTATTTTGGGTTGAGATGTAAAAATATTAAATCGAGATTTGGACGAGTTAATGGCTAACATGTTTTCCCGGCACCATGTAGCTAAATTTTTACTATGAGCATAAAGCTTCGCAATTAGCGATTCTAAATTCATATCAGTTGTGAAGATAGTGGTATCGTCAGTATAAAGCACACCAGTTGGAAATTGAAGGCACTGCGGAAGATCACTGATAAAGAATCAAAATAAAAGAGGACCAAGAAGAGATCCCTGTGGTACGCCTATGTTCGTTAATTTGAATTCGGAGTAAGTACAAGAGATGCACACAGTTTCTTTCCTATCGAATAAATGACTTTTTATTAGGGTTACAGCCGGGCCGGTAATTCCAATTGCATTTAATTTTTTAAACAAGATGTGATGGTTCAGAGAGTCGAAAGCATTAGACAGGTCAATAAACAGCGCACCAAGCAGATAACCCGCATCAATGGCTTCTTTAAATTTATCCGTTAGAAATAGTTAAGGCAAGTTCAGCGGAATACCCGGCCCTGAACCCGAACTGATTCGGGGATAATATGCTAAATTTTGATATGTAACTTGAGAGCCGCAAAACAAGTAGCTTTTCAATTATTTTGCTAAAGAAAGATAATACGGCTATGGGGCGGTAGTTTGATATGTGAAGTCTGTCCCCTTTCTTAAACACCGGTGTTAGCTTGGCGTTTTTCCAAACAGATTGGAATACACCAGTCTTAAAGATAAGATTCACAATGTGGGCGAATGCCCCAGAGACGAGATGCGCAATCAACTTGATATATGAAGGCTTAAAGTTGTATAATACCGGACCCGTGTCCTTCAAATTGTGAATAACCCTATACACTACTGAACCTATTCCTTTAGTTCGAGCTTATAAAAGCATTCAGCAGTATAGGCGCCTACAGGAGAATCTGAATTTGTTTATTTAGGAGTCCTGTGAATTGGGAGAGTTGCTATTGATCCATAATATAACTGCGCGGTAACGCGAGGACACAGAAAGAGGCACAAATATTACAAGACGCGGCGCAGACTAACTGATTTTTTATTCAGGAAACATGTAATTTATAGGAACAGCCACATCTTCGCGCCTGCGCACACTCACCGCGTCGTACACTCAAATCAAAAATAAAGTTCAAAAAGTCATGATCAGCACAGCTATCGTACTCCGACACGTGAGCAGCCACATGTCGGTACATGTCGGTGTAGTTAGAGAAGTTCATCATGTCAAAGAAGAAAAAAATACTAGCGCGGGAAAGATAGAACCTCCCTTGAATGTCAAAAGCCTGTCTGCATTCGACTCGTGTTTAGAAAAATATAGATCATATAATAATATAGACCACTATATTAGAAAAAGCTGACGACTCATTAATGATGGACTTTAAAATGATGATGGAAAATCAGAGGATTTAATGTGAATGAAACTTCCCGTAATGATGTACCCTTTTTAGGGACCAATCGTCCCATGCTTTGTTGTGGGGTACTTTCTAAAAAAAGGATTAAAGAGTAATTTTCGGTAACCACCCTCCTCCTGTAAATGTCCATGTATTGGCATTTACAGGAACCGTTAGGAAACAGTTACAATTTTTCTATGGCCTTTTTTTTTATTCTGGGGAGATTTCTTATAAAAAAGAGAGTTACAGCCGTTTTTCGCTAAGCATTCGCGATGAAGTTGGCTTTGCCAGAAGGTGTTTTTCTCCTTCGCAGTACAGCAGTTCATAGAACACTAGCCCTAATCTTCTGCGCTGTGGAAGGGCCAATCGAATCCTCCCGACTGATTTCCTCCACACAGATATCACTGAACGCATTATTGCAAAGCTGTACGTGATGCATGCTAGAATAAAACCTTGAGGGCCAAGAACAGACTGCCGCTGCAAGTGGCTCGGCTTTTGAGACAACCGTATCGCACGTCAAGAAGCCCGATAAATGGTCGGACAGAAAAAACGGTTATTTTCTGTTTGCGATGAACGTACTGGAATGTGTGGGAATTTCTCCCAACACAAATGCATCCTGACTCTCTTGGAGGCAACCGTGAAACCGTATCTTGTGAGAGACAGAAAGTCGAAGAGATGGGAACCACGGACATGACTCCACGACGGTGATGTCGGGGCAAGTGTTTGAAGGAAAGCTTTGCGTCAATACAGCATTACCTCGCTAACAAGGCCGGCAGCGTCATTCAGTTTGAGCTTCAATAATAAATTCCCGAAGATGGGCTCAGCACATGACCTACCAGCCCGAAGAAGCCTTTGCTTGTGCATAATGCTCCGGACACGTCTGTCTAGTCGGGCATGTTTCGACGCCAAACGCCGCCACGTCACCTCGCCGAATGTGAGCGCCGTGGTCAGCGCATTTGCCATTCGGAGACCGAGCGGCTACGCAATTGGTTCTAATGACGGGGCGACAGCCATCGTCGATGCCCGTCTGTGCTATTGTATAATGCATCGCCGCTCCCTTCCAAATGACCCACTCTACTCGATGGCTTCATTTGTCAGGGACACGTAGAAGGAAGACGCTACTTGCTGCGGGAACCACTCGTCCTCACCTATCCCGTAGCTCGAGCCTCCGTCGTCCTTACACACGCTGTTGCCTTCGGGTGGGCACCAAACGCGCACGGCTAACGCGTGCAGTGCTGCTGCCAGTCAGTAGGCGTGCCTGGGGAGGACCGCGGGCGGAACAAATTACTCCGTCAGGAGAAGCACATTAGCACCTCCGACCACCGTGCCTCCTCCGACAGAGATTCCACCAGGAGATAAACGAAGCGCTGCAGAGCTTCCGGCGATCGCTGACCTCTCCTTCTGTTCTTTCTTCTCCCCTCCAGAAGGCGGCAATGCGATAACGCGCGCTAATGAAGTGCTGACAGCGTGTCTCTCATTGCGCCTGGTGCAGCCCCGATTGGCTCCAAGTGCATCCACTACCGCCGCTGTCCTTGGCCTCGTTTTCCTTTGAACTTGGAATGGCGGTACGTCGAGTGCTTCGCTTCGTTTTATGCTGTTACTTTAGCCCACTTTTCACACATTTCCAAGGAAAGGGCGTGCGGCTTAAGGAAGCGCCCAGGTGAGCGGAATGCCGTAAACCACGCAGAAATTGCGAGCAGAGAGAGAGAAAAGCTTTATTCTGTGAGCGGACGGGAAAGAAGGGGGATGCGGATGGACGGACGCATGATTGAAGAGACATCACTGTTTAGGGTTGCGGTGCGTGCAAAGTTCGTGAGGTCACAAATCACAATGACGAAGCGGAGGAGTGTGTGGTTTTTACTTTCCCCCAGAAAGCCTTTATATCAGATACAGGATATATTTCATTTCATTTGGCTAAGATACAAGGTTATTTCTGTTTATTGACCAGAGTAGCGACAAGAGCACTGCCTCAGTGAGTGCAAGACCGAGCGAATTTATTCACGATCGAATTGATGATGATGGTACCCGGTATTTGATACCGATCTTTCTAGATAAGGAGCTTTCTTTGTATGGGCTATTTTAAACGTGGTGTTCTTCGTCTTCAAGGCTAAACTTTTGAAATCTGAAAGCAGCATTCCCAATTCACATTGTGTGAAAACTTCACTTAACTCCAATTTATCCTTAATTTTCAAACATTCCGTTAACCCGACTTCACATATTAATCATCCCCAACAAAATACGAGACGTCTTACCCCCAAGTCAGCCACAGAAGGAACGGTTCATGTAAAGACACATTTTATTCAGTTAAGCCCGTTCTACGTGGTGGGAATTTACCTACAACCTCGCAAGTCTCCAACACATCAACCCGTCGTTGTCGGGTTCGTGTAACTTCTTCGGCCTGTGGTCAGATACATATCATATCCCTGTAATCCGGGGATAAAAGCCAAAGCCAAGCCAATGAGGGAGGGCTGGGAGGCGGCCCTGTCCGGCTGCTCGGACCTGGAGTCTCAGCGGGCTCTCGTCCAGCGGGCACAGTAGGCCGCCTCGACAATGCGATCCCGGACTGAGGAACACCACCCACGCTAGAGAGGCTTAACAACCTCTCCCTCCCTTTAACGCTGTCCTGTACGTTAAAGTTTTTCCTCCTCCTCCTCCTTTTCCTCCTCCTCCTGCGAATTCGCTAGAGCAGCCGTGGAAGTTCCCGGGCGTGCCACGGCCGCTCTAGCCCGGCCGTGGCAGTGCCACGGCCTGGCAGTAGCGGCGGCGCGCGCTGTGTTGATACGGCCTTCGCAGCGGCGGCGAGAACAATGCAGCCCAAGCCTGGACGTAAAGTTCCGCCGCTCTCGCGTGGGGGCTGCGGAAGCCTACCCGGTCCTTGCGCGTCTGCATTTGTAGGCTGTTTTATGTGCGCGCGGGCTGTTTTCGCAGCGTTCGAGCTTATGTAGCTTAACTGGGATCATAACGGAGCAAAATTTCGTAGGTCTGTTATACTATTACGGTGAAACCTGCATGCTGGATGCCAGGCTTCGACAACATTTTTAAATCAGGGCTTGCAAAGCCACACAACAATGTTGGCCACTTATTCGCCATCAGGGGCGGATTAGTGGGTGCGCCTATAGAAAGGGGATGGGTGGGGTGTTTTTGCAGGGATTACGATGATATTCCACTACACGATAATACTAATAATATATTAATAACAATATTTTATTCTTCAATCGTGTCTTCATAAGCTCCCAGGGATTGCCGATGGACCTTTCTGGCCGCCGCCCAAAACATAATAATTGTTAATACTTACTATTATTATAACTATTATGCACATTATTGTATTAATATAATGTAGTAAATAGGGCTGGGCATCAATTAAAATTTTAATCCGTCTAGTTGAATAACCTATTAATTAATCGATTAGTCGGACGTGTTCATTCAAAAAATGGCTTAGAAAGAGACCATTTTTAATGGTTGTTTCTATTATAATTGCGATTCTACTGAATGCAGGTCATTTTATGCGATCAATGGTAACTCGTCCATGCAGTTGCGGAGGCCGAGAAGTTCGTTGACAATTTCCGACAGCAGCTGCTTTCTGGTTTCTTTTCTTGTTGACAGTCATCCCGGCTGCGCTGAACGCACGCTCGCGTTGAGGACAGGAAGTAAATGGGGTTAAAAATTACGTTGAGGTCAGAGGGACGCACATGAGCATTTTTACAATTGATGCTTGTTCGAGAAGGGAGGGATTTCTGCACATGGCACCCTTCCAAGGGATTCATGATCGTTGTTGGCGCTTGGCTCGCGTGGAGTTCAACCAATTAACTGATTTAGAAAGTAATAGCGACTAGAACATTATCCGATTAATCGGAAGGTTAATCGACCAATCGCCCACCTAGCTCCGGTAACAAAAAAAAAGCCATTATTACTACTTATAATGTACAAAAGTACGCATTAGCAACATTCGGGAACATGCCTACGAAAACCAAGAGCAAACACGCGAAGCCACTGCTTCTGTCCGTCAAACGAGCAGGGCAAAAGTATATAAGTTTTGCGCAATTCACGATAGCACGCATATGCAACAAATTAGACGCAAGAATAATCAAACGGCTCTCATACCAAACGATCGTAGTTTGAGACGACCTATCAAATTGTTGTAATTTTTATGTGTTGCTTCCAGTCGCTGCACCTGAATTGGTGGACAAAATTAGCACATTTATGGAGCTATAGCCTGCAAGCAGTTGGCGCTGCGTAGACCCAGAAACGCCTCGATGCCAGAGGATGACGATGCACCCGGCTACCCACAACAGCTGAGTACAGGATTTCCGTTCCGGGGGAGGGGCTACCTGAAGGACCAGAAAAGTATATAAAAGACAACAAGCGAAGAAAAATTTGCTTGCCTTCCTTCCTCTCTCCTTGCTTGCCTTCAGAAAACTGAGTAAAAGCTATTTCCTCGAACAATCGTGATTTTTCTGTACATTTTGTTTTTCAGTCCTAAAGAACATGTTCTTCCTTTGGCCTTAATGGTTATGTGTCTTGTTGGTGATGCGTGTGTTGACCACAAATTCTGTCATTTTTTTTTCACCTATATTGCCTTATCGTGTTTGATACTCTGTATGTGCTTTTTATTGTATGCGCTTGATAATTTGCAATGCGTTTGAACATTTTATATTTTATTTGATGTAATGTTTGACATAGTGAGTTTTGAGCGTTTGAGATCCAGCTATCTGGTTTGAAGTATGTTGCGCTCATGTTGTCTGCTGCGTGTACTGTCTGGTGTCGAAGGCCCAGTCAGGTGGCTTTCAATGCCGCCTCTTGCCTTGGCACCAAGACAAACCGCTCTTAAAGGGACCCAGAAAAGCCATCTGTAAAAGTTACAAAAGGCCTGTATTGTCGCGTAGCACGAATATAGCGATGCAATGCCGTTGGAATTATTGATCTACATTCAGTATTAGCTGCGCCAGAAGCAATTAAATGCACCTCTCCCCACTTGCCGATCGACTCCTCCTCCCTCTCTGCTTCCTTCAAAGCAGCTGGAAACACTGGGAATAGCCATGTGACATCGCGACGCTCGACTTCCGTTCTGCGCTAGCTACATTCCTGCGCCTAGGCACGCGTCAATCGCTGCGGACCCGCCTTTGCCGCCTTTGCCTCGGGATCACGCAGGGAGGAGGGAGAGCAGCCGGAAGCCAATAACAGTGACGCCGCCGGCGGCCGACCTCGCCGGCGATTGGGCGAATCAGGGGGCGCCTTCGCCGTTGCGTCAGCCGCGATCGCCGTTGCGTCAGCCGCGGTCGGCTCGCTGCGGCGTCGCGCCCATCGGCTGAAAAAGGCGATCTTCAAAAATTGTTTACAAATTATCCGTACAACGTATGGGGCTCCCACTTGGCTCAAAAATCCCCCGTTATGTGTTCTACCACCTGAATGCATTTGATTGCCACCTTCACAAAGCTTTTCGGGGTCCCTTTAAACATTGTTTTTGTCAATAAACAAGAAAACAAACAAACAAAAAATTTTCATCCACCTGAATGCAGCCGTACGGTCACAAAGGAAAGCTTTCCTTTGTAGCCGTACGGCTGCATTGGGGTGAATGTCAATTCTCCGTCACAGAAACTTACTCCGCCTTGGGTTTTCCCCCTAAATCTGGCCAGTTAAAATAAAACAAGACAACAGGAAATGCCAAAGCTAGTAACATATAGGGATGATTCCGTGTTCGGTCTCATTTTCCAATTATTTCATTAATTTTTTTGGAGAAATTGCAAACATACATCGAAGCTTCGTGTGGCTGGTCCGCAGTGTGCGGCACAAAAATAATTATCGGAAGTCAATATTCGTTGATGGGCATGGAGTTTTTGTCTTCGCCCGGTGCTTCCTACCCCCCCCCCCCCCCCCCCCCACTTCGCCCTCTTTTGCGTAGGCCCGTAGCCAGCATTGTAGCGAAAAATAAAAATAAACAAGAGCAGCAGCGGCGCATAGCCGCGGAGTGGGAGACGCGTGCATCAACAGAGTTAGAGTTCCTCTATACAGCGGGAGCTATATAGAGGAACGCTAGACAGAGTGGGCCCGCAGCGCCGGCTTCTCGCAGCGGCCGCAGGCGGGAACTAGGCCTCTTGCGACACGGCCTCCGCGATGGGCTGCCCACCGGCAGCGGCAGCCGATCGCGGAGGCCGTGCTTGCGAAGGCCGTCCCAACGCGCGCACGCTGCTGCTGTAGCCCGGCCGTGCACTGCTCTGGCTAACGCGTCGTATCGGGCCGGCACTCCCCAGAAGAAGCGAACTGAGCGCGAGCATGGCTACAGTATTTCAACAGCGGGGACAGCTTATGTCCCTTGAGCTGCATGCACGAGCCTCTCCGGTCTGCCTGCTGTGCTGCTGCACGCGGGTAAAACTAAAAACACGCAGTTGAGGCCCTGAGAGCGCACGATGTCCTCTGCGGTTGAAGTTCCTAATAAGTAGGGTTACATATGCGCTCCCGTTTCTTAGCCTTAGGAAAACGGAAATTCGAAAAGTGGATTGCCTAATTCGGAAGGCTTATTGAGCCGCCCTACAAATACTGCTTCCACTGCCAGACTGGAGAGAACAGGCTTGCACAACACGGCCAGGAAGCTTATCGAATGACACCGCACGGGGCAGCTTCGCCGTCTGACGCGCAGGGCAGCCGGTAGAGCCCTCCTAGACAGCCTGCGCATTAGCTACCTGCAAGAGCCCGAGACAAAATCACTCATCGAAACAGTGACTAGAGAGAACATCACCATTCGGCCCTTTCCTCGAAACATGCACCCCCCATAACATTCCCAAAGAAGGGCGTAACGATCCCGTGCATTAACAGCAAAATACCCCATTGATCTAGGCACACCGTATGTTGATGCAGCGGAGTATTGCCCTGGCAGTCATCAACTCACCCGATTCTTCCCCACTCACGACCCTCACCATCCGAACTCGTCGCCCTCAAGTGGCTGAAGAGGCGGCAATACACTTGCACTCACACATAGGCCAACACCCCGATTCATATTCTCAGATTCGAAAACGGCCGTTCTAAACTACGCCAGAGGCCAGATCTCGCCTCAGATCCACGAAATTCCTAATCAAAAACTACCTACCGATCCTGTAGAATTGATCTGGTTCCCTGCCCACACGGGTATTGGAGGAAATGAATGGCACACACCGCAGCACGAGCTTTCGTCTCCCGGGCCTGTGATGCCAGCACTGCCTCTCATGGAGCCAGATAAACCCGTGATAGTTCACTCACGTACAGAGGAATCACAGAACATTACCGCCTCTCCAGCCGCAAATACCCTCCCGCCCACCCATCCCTATCAGTGGAAGAGGAACGCCTTTGGCGTTAGCTTCAAACTGAATCCTTCCCCTGTTTAGCCGTATACTTCATCACATTCACCCCTCACGGTACCCCACAACACTCCGCTAGCAGTGCGGAGAACGGGCCACACTACGTCACCATATGTGGGCCTGCAAGTACGATCCCTTTCCTATCATCACCTCCCTCGACCAGTGGGAAGCAGCACTGGGAGGCTCAAGCCTGGATCTCGAGAAGTCGCTCACGGGTCGGGCAGCCAGAGTCGCCGAAGCTCTAAGGTCTTCGGCCGCCAAGCTGCACTAACGTTTGGTTGAAATAAATTCTCTCTCTCCTCTCTCTCTCTCTCTCTCTCTCTCTCTCTCTCTCCTCTCTCTCTCTCTCTTTCTCTCTCTCTCTCTGCTCTCCTCTCTCTCTTCTCTCTCTCTCTCTCTCTCTCTCCGCGCTTGAAGGAGTAGGGACACGAAATTTCAAAGCTGACAGAGTGAGAGAGAGAGAGAGAGGAGAGCGCTCTTTAATAGAACTGGGGAAGACAGCCCAGCTAGGGACAAGGCTTGGTACACCAGATGGGGGAGGGGGAGGGGGTACTACAATGATGAGTGGTGAATATTAGACCTGAGGGCACAGCAGGAATACAAATCAGAAACGTTAAAAACGAGAAACAAGGGAATGCTGCTGGTAGAGTCCGGACGTAAAAAATACAATTGAAAATAAAATCGTTAATGTTAACGCTGAAGCAAAATGCAAATTTAACGGCGCAAACGAAAATAACACCAGCCCAAGAAAAATAAATAGATGAACACCGCAGCGCGAAAGAGTACATGTCATGGGTCACTTGCGCTGTGTATGATATAGAGAGATTTGTCCAGTTCAGGGTCTCGTAGGAACCGGAGCCGAATATTTGTTCTGCTCCGCAGAACCGGAGCAGCACTCTTGGCCCAGGGCCAAAGAAAACGACAAAGTTCAAGCCTGCTTCCATGACGTACTGGAGACAGGGAGCGCACTGCAGTTTTTCGCGCAGCAGCGAATTGAGGGCAAAGGCACGATAGCTGATTTACAGCCTCACGCACGGCGCAAGTCCGGCACAGGGGGGAATCGTCCCGGGAACCCGGGACAACTGAGCCGTCCACATAAACATGTGTGTACCCTTTATAAGTACTGAAGATATACTCCAGTGGGAAGAACTTGAGCGCGGCCATGGGCATGGCAGACTTTCTGCTGATTCCTGGTATTGTGGTGCATATTTTCGACGGCGCCAGTATCCACGGTGCTAATGTCGACTTTTAAGGTCCTTCAAAATTCGCCGGAAGCAGGCGTCTTACATGCTGTGTGGAGATATCTGCCAAAGGATGCGTATGACACTGGGTCAAATGGCGCACAGACGTTCAAAGCATACCTTGGCGTTGTAGCACTGTGGCGGAAAAACACCGAGCTTCGCATAGAGTTTCAACCGTCGATGTGCATAGATAACTACATAAAATGCTTTTACGTAGTTATATGGAGATATCTCCCAGCAAGTTTTGACAGTAACCGTTTAGTATAACCTATTTTAAATCCATTTTTATCTTTTCCCGCACGAGAAAGCCCAGGGCGGGCCAGCATGACATCATCTGCTAGTTGCCCCAAATTGCCAACGTCGAGGCTCCCGTGACTTAGCCGACGCGCTGGCTGCGGCCGGCACGCCCTGCTACGCCGTGTGTATCACGTCATGGTTTTGGGACAGTCGTCATGCTGGCCGGGTGACGCTCGCGCGCGCGCCCGGACCTGCAGTGGTGCGACAAGAACGGTGACGTCAAGGGCGCCCTCCTATCCTGGCGGCCGCTCGGTTTGTCGAAACCGAAACTGACACGAATAAACGACGCCGTAAATAATTGTTTACGCTGCGATCGACTGTCGATGCATCGTTCTATGATTAGTGAGCTGGTAGGCACCCATAGCAGCAAAAAAAAAAGTAACACGAAAATTTCGTGTCAGAACTCCTTTAATTCAGAACGGCAACGGAAGTTGCCCCTGCTGTTTCTCTGCGCAGAGCAAAGGGTGCCTTACTGCGAGTATTTTGAATGTGACACGAGTCGTTTAAGTGATTTCTTGGGCTTAATCTGGTTACACATTACTGCAGCGACAAAAAGATCTTCTTTCAAAACGACCGCGCGCGTTGACGTCTGTCCGGGGCCGTCGCTTTGGCGGAGTGATACCATACATGTGCTATTGCTGTTCTTAACTCGCACCCGACTGTAGCTCACTTCAAACGAGCTGCTTTGCTTTTCCCCGTATCTTTGTAAGCCGGTAAGCGCTCTTTTTGTAGCGTGAGCTACACTGGCCGAGGTTGAGCAGCTTTGCGGTGCTCCTGGAGAGCCGTGCTGCGCATGCGCGAGGAGTAGTGACGTCACATGGCACACCTAACGTTGCTCGCTGCCCGGCGTCTCTCACACATCCCACGCACCCAGCGTCTTCGCCGACCTCTGTTCCGCACGTGGCGGCCCGGTCCACTTGATGGTCAAGCGAGGGGTGGCCGGGTGTGGAACGGATACATACATGTGTCACATAATGCGTATACCGTGTGTGTCTCATTGAAGCAGCAGTAAGCATGATAATCAAGCTAATCCGAGACAACTAGGAACGCTAAGAATAACCAGTTGAACCTTAGCTCAGGCTACGTATATGCTGGCATAGCCGAGCTAAGCCACTGCTAATTTTTTTTTCCAGCCTCGCGCCCACTTGCGCGCATTTACGAGGAAACCACCTCTCACGCCTTTCACAACGGACAGCCCGCTGTGCGTCTTGCCGGACGACGGAGCAGCCAGCGTTGGCTGAATGTCCGTTCTTAGGAAACACGCGAAACAGCACGTGCGTAGGGAAATTTCAAGTAAATAGCGCGAAATCTGGGCGCACACTTTTCACTCCGGTAAATAAGGGCCGTAGAATGACGTTCGACCCAAACACTTAGCAGCAATTTTTGACCTTGATTGCAAAAGCCCCGCACTGTTCTTTCCGGGAAGACCGAATTAATTCGAGAGCATTGTAGATCAAAGAACAGGCTGAAGACGAGAGGGTGAAACCCTCTACCTGTGAAAAAAGGTCGCCCCGAGCGGCAATTTCAAAAAGCGACGAGAGAGAGAGAGAAAAAGAGAGAGAGATAAAATTTATTTGCCCTTTAGGCTAAGCCCTCCTCATTCCAAGGGGCCACTGGATTTCCTTATTGGTGGGTCTTCCAGGGGTCTTTTGGACAAAGCTTGCCAACGATAGCTGCTGCTCTAGCGTGGCCGGTTGAGTCAGCCACTGCCTGCGGATACTGCTCCTATCTACCTTGGGGCATAGCCATAACATGTGCTCTTGATTGATCGGTACGTGGCATTCATCACACCCTGGCGGGGAAGTGTTCGTATAGCCTTTGTACATGTACACTCGGTGGGTGTGAGTAGCGTTTGCTTTTGTGTCAGCCTTATGGTGGTTTGTGAATTTGCGTTTGCTGTCTGCGTATTAGTTTTCGTGGGGTCACCGGCTTTTGCGCTTGGCCACAGTTGGCAGGTGCCCGGAGAAGCACTTCGTGGGCGAGCAGGTTTGCTCTTTCGTTTCCTGTCAAACCTGTGTGTCCCGGTACACAGTGTACCCCTATCGTGCCTTCAAGATGTTTAAGCTCTTCCAAAGCCGGTTTCGGAATGAAGCCTTGTGTCAGAAGGGTGCAGACTTTCTTACTGTCAGTGTGTACTATGTTTGTAAGGGTGTGCTGTGTTGCAGTTCTGGCCGCTGCCCAAGCTATTGAAGTGGCCTCGGCTTCTTCGACCGAAAAGCCACTGCCCTGGTTCGTTCCTTCCTGGCCTGAACTGTTCGTGAATGCTATGCCATAGGTATGTCCTCACACTGCCGCATCGGTCTAAACATGGATACAAACCGGGTCAATAAATTGTTATAATGATAATTGTTATAATGTTATAACTGTTATAATTGTTATAATTGTGTAAGGAGCCTCCTAAGCAGTTGAAAAGAAAATCGTATAAGTATTGTACTAGGTAGGATTCAAACCCGGCCGGGTCCTCCAGACTGCGAGGCCCCAGGAAACCACACTAGAGGCAGATTTTGATTTTCGGGACTTAAGGAACCCAAGCTACACGCGGGCTGTGATGCACGGCAGCAAATTAATTTAGACTACCTGGGTGTCCTTAACCTGCACCGAAGCCTCGACACAGGTGCCGAAACCTGCATCAGAAAGCTGGCTGGACGAAAGCCTAGGAAGTGGGTTGCGGCCTTCCGCGAGGAAAGGTGTGTTACACACATGCATTCAGTACTGCAGGGTAAGCTTCAGCGTGGTAATGACACAAGCAGCAATTAGGTCAGTAGCAAAGCATGTTCCTGCTAACAAGGGCGGTGACTGGCTAGCCTCGTAGTCCTATTAACCTGATTAGTAACCTGATTTGGTAACCTGAAGAAAAAAATTCACGCATCTACACGAAGTGAATCATGACGTGTGGCCGAAGCACTGGGGATCGTTCTTACCGTAAATCACCCGTGAGAGTGCTTACTGCTCCTCAAACGATTTCTAATCGAATACAATACAATACAACACAATACAATACAATACAATACAATACAATTCAATCCAATCAATCCAATCCAATCCAATGCGCCTCCCGCATGCACCGCACTGCTCTCCAGGAGCACTCTCTCTCTCCCTTTCTCTTTCTCTAACCTTTTGTGAACCTTTTCTTTGGTTCTTGTTAACATTTTGAGAACCTTTTGTTCACAGATGTTTCGATTTAAACGGTGCTGCGCCGTGAGCACGGACGCCGGACACCGGACAAGCATCGGCCTTAAGGTGCTTTGCCCCTAAAAGTTGTAAGGCAAACAAAAATGGCAGCGTCTATGCTCGCTTCGCTGCAAGTGTGTTCGAAAGAAGACAGTGACTTGGCGCCCCTGCCACGTAGCCGCGTCTCCTCTGTATCATCCGCCCACCTGTATCGGTCTCGGTCCTCCCAACCCTAACGCCATGGAGGTTTGCTACGGCCAGTTGAATTTTCCCGCGTTCGCACTGCTGGGGCGCCATCTATTGGGACTTCTTGTCGCTAGTGGCGATTTCCACGACAGGAGGCTCGTTGCGATGGCCGGAGAGCTCAACTAGCTTGGAAAGTAGCCGTCGAAGGGGACTGGTCAAGCGGTGAAGGGTGCGACCGCGACATGCAGCAGAATGTAGGAAAGCAGATAAACAATAGGCCTAACCTTAGTTTCCGCTTTCACATTGTTAGGAAGTGCTAAGCACCCCCCGCGGGTATCCTTTCGTGCCTACCAAGATGCAATGCTGGTTTAATTCTGGCCTGCTGGTAGTCGCGAGACACATTGTGGACATTTTTTTCTTCAGGACAAACGATTTCGTTTGTGGTCAAATAACTCTATACTGCCGGTAATTACATACGGAGCTGAAACTTGGCGCGTTAATAAACAACTAGAATGCAAACTTAGGTCGGCTCAACGGGCCGTGGAACGAGTAATGTTAGGAATAAAACGCAGGGACAAGAAACGCGCTATTTGGATCAGAGAAAAAACCTGAGTTGACGATCACATAGTTCAAACAAAGAAAAGGAAATGGACTTGGGCTGACCATGTAGTGCGACGAACCGGCAACCGGTGGACAATTAGAGCAACAGAGTGAATACCAAGAGACAGGTCTAGAAGAAGGGGAAGGCCGGTAACACGACGGAGGGATGAAATACCGAACTTCGGGGGTAAACAGTGGACCCGATTAGCACAGGACAGGAGCGGTTGGAGGTCAATGGGAGAGGCCTTCGTCGTGCAGTGGACCTGAGCAGGCTGATGATGATGATGATGATGGTGAACTGTACGCTCCAGTGTAACAGTATCATTATTTTTGCTAATAATCATTAATTTGTTTAGACTTCGTTGTTGCGGGTCTTCAAATAACCCTTTCGCCTCTTTTTGAGCCTTGTTCACGTACAGGGCGAGGGAAGGGGGTCCTTGACCTCGAAGTGTTCTCGTCCGTGAAGCCTTTCGCCCTCTTGGGTTAGCGGGAGTCCCCCTTCATTGCGGACCCTTTTTCGACTGCTTTTGTAGAACGATGGTACAATGGCCGGATAATAGATCAGCGGCGCGTGCGGTTTACCGGGACAATAGACGGCGAATACAGAGCGCCATATGTCCCTCTTCTCCGGACGAGCAGAGACGACGATAAAGCAGCCGTCCGCCCACAGCCCTTCAATGCGCACTTACCTGGCAATACCCAGTCGCCCGCTGCTGCCTAAAGTACCGTTAACGCCCATTCTGAGACCGCCCCTGCCTCGTCCCCGAGAAATCACGCACCCCTTTCCGCCCACTTTCGCCTGGGCCTTCTTTTCTATACCCTGGATCAATGGCGGAGTTTCCGTTACATTTCAGCCGCTTACTCAGTCCTCGCGCGACAACAGATGCTCGGACCTTCTCCGTGCGGATACACTTGGCTCCTTGCGGCCGCATGGGCGGATCGCTTACACCTCGATCGCTTCAATTCATGTTGAAAGACTGTGGTTTTTCTTGGGCTATTTAAACCGGAAAATTTTAGTCTCTGTCTGTCTGTCTGTCTGTCTGTCTGTCTGTCTGTCTGTCTGTCTGTCTGTCTGTCTGTCTGTCTGTCTGTCTGTCGATTTGACCACCCAGTGTGTAATGGATGACATAAACAAGACCATTCCAACTACTCAAGCTGCAGCCATGGCTCGTACATGTCCACATTATTCAGCGCACATGAAACGTAAGTCATACTTAAGGCAAAATGTGAGTGCATAACTGAGAGAACCAGTGTTCTTATATTTAGGAATACACGTTGGATTGTCCTCTAGGATAGCAAATGACAAACAAGGAGCTAAAAACGGCGTCCACAAAAGTAAAGTGAAAAGCAAACGCTTAAGCAAACCAATGCCCGTTCGAGCTGTTCGAACAGAAACAAAAGCTTCAGCCGATGGCGTGCGAGCAGTGCGAATGCTGGAAGATTACATTGACTGCAGCACACCTCTGTTGCATTCCCCATGATGGGAGGAGTGAGGGAAATAAGGGGGGTATGAGGGCGAGGGAGGAGGGGGCGTTAAATTGCGGGCTGCCACTCTATTGTTGTTGTCGTCGTGGGGGGCAGGAATGGCTAACCTCCCTGACGTTTAGGTAACAAGATGTTCAAAAATTTGTTCTCTGATTATCCTTTTTTGTCCTCTCCGGGCAAAAACTAATAGTAATAGTAATAGTTTATTTTCTATAAATGGTTAGAAGGTTATGGAGAAACAAAGGGAAAAACTTGCGCACAAGCAACTAGACTGGCCCCTTACAACCCGTGTAAGTCGCCGCAGCAGGGCGGAAGCCCAACAAAAATATGCAAAACGTAAGGTAAAGAAGTGTGCATATAGATATACAATATATATATATATATATATATATATATATATATATATATATATATATATATATAGACTGAAAGATTAACAACTCACACAGAGCGCGAAAAAAATAAGGTATATACAGAGACAAACGACAAAGACTTAGAAAATAAAAATAAGTTTATGACGTTTCAGTCTTTGTCGTTTTGTCTCTGTCTATACCTTATATATATATATTATATATATATATATATATATATATATATATATATATAGGGAGTAGTAGAACTTGTGAAGATGGTAGCAGAACACAATGAGAAGAAAACTTCGAACAAGGTAAAAGCACGATTGTGGCCTACTTTCAGCAAGAGAACTTGCTTTCCTCAGGGCGGAGGAAAGAGCAGGGAAGCAAGTCTCTTTGCTGAAACGTAGGCCACAATCGTGCTTTTACCTTGTTCGAAGTTTTTCTTCTCTTATATATATAGATATATATTATATATATATATATATATAGGAACAAAGTTTTCATGGACGCCGGTAGAGTATACACAAACATGGTTTCGACCACGGTAAAAAACGAGAACCTATTTAATAACGTTTCAGCCGAGGGACCGGCCTCTTCGACGGTCGAAACCATTTTGTGTATATATATATATATATATATATATATATATATCTATATATATATATATATATATATATATATATATACAGACACACAGAAGCATTTAGCGCATGTGATAGTGCACTTAAAAAAAACATGCCAACATAGTAAGAACATAAAACATATAACATATATAGAACATATAAGAACATATAAATACATATAGAACATATAGAACATAAGTACATATAGAACTTTTTCAGTTAAGTGGTTGTACAAGAATTATAATTGAATTTGTTTAAATTATGCGTATTTAATAATGCTGGAAGAGTGTAGCGGATCAGTTGTTTGCCACAATTTGTTCGGGCGAAATGTACATGGCACGTTTCTCATGATCTTGTGCCGTAATGGCGCACAGTAGGTCGTAGGTTTGCTAGGCAGCATATTTTACGCTGTGTAGGGCTGCGCTCTCTAATAAACATGGTCGAGAGTTGGTCATTATATAAACTGGGAAATTTAATCACTCCAAGTTGTGAAAATAAAGGTCCAGTGTGTGCATCAAATTTTTCATTAGATGCAGAGCGTAATTTTTTTTCTGGAGCAAAAACACGTTCTTAAAATTAGTAGAAGTAGTCGTTCCCGATACACGAATACAATAGCTCAAGTGACTGGCGAACAGATAATGGTAAATGAGTAGCTTAACTTTGAGAGGAAGGGATTTAAGTGGGAATACTTGACCCGCGATCTGCGAGAGTTTCCCAGCGAGGTAATTGGTGTGGTTACTCCATGACACGTCTTGATCAAAAATGATACCAAGTGTTTGAAAACTGCGCTTGAGGTTACTAAGGACACACTTGAAAGGAATACAAACGGACGACGTGGACAGCACGAGCGCAAACTAACAACTGATTTATTAGAAGTGAAAAATCAAAACATTTACAAAGGGTGACAAAGTACGGGTGGAAAAGGTGGGGAGGGGGAATGAAAGCTGTCCACGTCGTCCGGTTGTATTCCTTTCAAGTGTGTCCTTAGTAACCTCAAGCGCAGTTTTCAAACATGCAGAACCAACTGGCCCAATTCATCACCTTACTGATACCAAGTGTTTTGGCTGACGTCACAACTTCGAAATTTAAATAGATTAATCTTACGTCCCTTTGAAGACCTACGTTCTTGTTTTGGTTTGAAATAAAACTGCTTTAGTCTTATTTGTGTTAATCGTTAGGGCATTTTCGATCGACCATTTATATATTTTTGCCAAGGCCGAATTGCTAGTCGTTACTAAGTCTTCATAGTTATTGGATGTGAAGAGTAACGTCGCGTCGTCGGCATAGAGTACATATTTGGTAGAGGCGCACCAACATTAACGATATCATTTACATAAATATTGAGGAGAAGAGGCCCTAATATGCTGCCTTGTGGACGCCTAATTTGATAGGCCTGAAATAGGAGGAAATACCGTTTACTTCCACATAATGACTGCGATGGTTGAGATATGATTTTATAAGATCGTGAGTGACGCCCCGAATACAGTAATGAAGTATTTTCTGAAGTAGAAGGTCATGATTTATACAGTCGATTGATTGTTTGGTTTAACGCACCGACGCAACGCACGCGATGAGGCGCGCCGTAGTGGAGGGCTCCGGATTAATTTTGACCACCTGGGGATCTTTAACGTGCGCCGAAACCTCGTACACACGGGCGTTTTTGCTTTTTACCTCCATCAGAAAAGCGGCCACCACGGCCGGGAATCGAACCCGCGACCTCGTGCTCAGCAGCACAACGCCTTAGTCACGGAGCCACCGCGGCGGGTACCCATGTCCCTTGAGAACTTAGTGAAGCAAAACCTGGGTTATACTGTACGTCACTGTGGAACTCATTCTGACCACTTTGGAGAAATATAACCAGGCACAGGCACATAGATCACTCTCCGCCGCATCTAATCTGTTATATTTGTTTGTGTTTACGGGGCTGGTCAAGTTGCCTGTGAGCAACCTTTTCCCAAATCAGCCTTCGTACTGCTTTTTGTAAACTTTACGAGAAAAAAAGTCATTCATCTATTCACTCAAATTCGTTCATTCAGAAAGAAAGTCGTTTATTACTTTTACGTTGGCACAGAAAAGAAGACCCAAATGAAGTCGAATTCGTTTGTGTGTAATGAAGTGGATGCCAAGGTCGTGACGTCCGGCGGTATGTTTCTCGCAGTTCGTCACCTCTCTTATTTCGTTGTGAGTCGCAAGAACACGTGTGCCAAACACATTCGTGGACGAACGGGGCGCCGCAGTTAGAGAGAGCCCCTGTCAAGGGCTCTGATCACGCAAGCCACATGCAACTGCAGCAACGAAATGAGGTTGAAACGACGGGCGGTTGAAGCGAGAATGCCCTTGCAGGTGTTTATGACAATAACTGGTGCTTGTACCTATTGTCAATCATGTTTTCTTTTGTTTTTTGTTACGAAGCCATTTTTGTATAAATCTAAAAATGAAACTTTCTGGACCTGTTGTAAGTTGTTCTGGGTAATCTGTGTTGGATCTGTTGGTTTGATCACTGCGATTGTTTCCAAGTTTATTGTAAAAATGTGCGCAAGTAGCATTCTGCCTTACTGTGACTATTATTAATACTATTTAATATGCATTCCAGGCGCTCCTACGGACTGTCCTTCGGACAGGTTGGTAGGAGCTTCCGACACTACCCTCGAAAGCCCCTACTATTGTACTATTTATTGTACTATTATATATATACTATTTACTATTAATATTATAATACTATTATAGCAGGGCATTTATGTACTTTTGTTAGTTTTTTGGAAGGCTGCACTCGCTTTGTGTGTCATCACGTTTTGTTTGATGTGCGCTGCTCGAAACGAGGCCCAGTCAAGATGTGTCTTCAGCTTAGCCTGGAGACCATCCCAGACAATATTTTTCTTGAAAATAAAAGATGACTTGAATTGCATTGAAATTGTAGCATAGGTTAAACGGAAAGTCGCAGCAATTTTTACTGTGAGCCCGGCCAAAAGTATTCGAGCCTAAGATGCCTAAGTCACGACACTGACGGCCCCAGTAATACGAGTAAATTAACAGAACAAGGGAAGCTTTCCGTTAGGCCCCTAACTTTTGTCTTCCCGTCGTCTGCAAAATTTTGTGGACTTCTGAAGCAAACTAGTGCCTCGAAGATCAACAGCGTCCGTTTCAGTGGGCTGTAGAACCGAAGAACGGTTACATTTCCCCCTGAAGCGAAGGCTTGCGGACAAGCGAAGGCCCTAGCATCACTAAATAAGCTACGCTTAAGAGTATACCGCCACTTCGTGCACCCGGAAGCGTCTGGGGGCCATTTTATTTCTGTCTTGCAGTGTTGCCATCTCTCCGAACTAAACCGCCGCCGGTTGTGACAGGCAGAGTGCGGCCGGCCGCTGTAGCGTCCGCGCAGCAGAGAGAAAGAGAGAGAGGAGAGGGGCCCAGAAACAAAATGGCTGCGCCCATAAGTGAACAAACATCACGTGGTGCCTACCGACCAATGAGAATCCTGGTGGCACATAACAATGAGAGAAAGGAGTGCCGATAGTTTAAAAGCGTTTATTTAGTGACGCTAGAAGGCCCCTCCCTCCAGGTGAGGCTGCACACCGTCTTAGTTTCCTCTTGAGAGGAGAGGAGGCTAAGTGCAGGCCTCCGGTTATCCGAATTCCGAAGAGCTTCGGTTTCCGGAATTTCAGAAGGATCGCACCATCAAGGGATTCGCTGCGTAGTTATGTTCACCACCATTAATTCCAACCTCTCTGCTTTCTTTTCCCTTGAAGTAATATGTGAGACTGGCATGCTTAGAATATGCCCCATACATTTTCACGGTTGCGGCGTGTGAGCTGCGGCGTGTGCCAGTCGGCTTGTGACTTATTTTGCGTCAGGAGAGGACGATACGAAACAAGAAGGAGGTACGCAAAACACGATGTTTTTGTAGAGAACTTTGCCGAATTGATTCCGGTCAAAAGACGGAGGACCGAAATTGAAGAAAGAGGCGCTAATTCAGCGTACCAGAGGCACATCAGCGTACTTGTGTGCCGGAGAAATGTTTATGTGCAATAAAATGAAATGTGTTGCAAGCATGCCAAACTATGTACTTAATAGTACAGCGCTTGGGGCTTGAAATTTTACTCATAAATGCGGACTCCTAGACGACGCTTCGATTTTGTAGGCCGCCAATGTGCATTGCGACAGACATGAAAACAAGAAAAAGTAGGCCCTTATCATCGTGTACATGGGATTATGAATACCCAGCCGTCAGCTGATCGCATTTTCAACCTTGGAGGGCTGCTATAAGAAGCACGGGGCAGGAGCGGAAGGGCCTCAAACCGCAGACAAATACGCAAAGCAGCTTCACCGAGGCGCCGCACTTCCGCCTTTGAGTTCCGGCGGAAGCGGCGCGCGTGGCTGCGAGGAGATGCCGGAGTAGGCCTTGCATGCCCGCGGCTACTCCGCGAGCAAGCGCCCGGAGAGGAATCCGGGCGCAGCCGGCCGCGTGCGCAGTCAGTCTAGCGAGCCCGTTGAGAAGTCACGTGACCCAACCGCGGTTCCCGCCACCTGTGCGGCACACGTGCGCGGAAGGGATCCCTGCAGAGCCCGGCCGGTAGAAAAGTTGGTGGGGGGCCGTGCGCGGATAAAATACGCCGCCGATTTAAAGGGCCGATGACGACAAAATACAACATTGTTTAATTGGAAAGAACTAGTCTTAGAGAGAGAGAGAGAGAGAGAGAGAGAGAGAGAGAGAGAGAGAAGAGAGAGGAGAGAGAGAGAGGAGAGAGAGAGAGAGAGAGAGAGAAAGCTTTTGAAAAAGCTAGAGAGTTTTTTCCGGCGTTTGCAATCGCCTAAATGCTTCTCTGCTAGGGGTCGGGGATGTAAGGAAAACAGGCCCAATAAAGAGGTGGGCAGAAAAAAAAGAAAAAAAGAACACTGGCGTGGCTTGGCGTGGCTTGACGGGCTATTTTGTTGATTATGTCACAGAATTCACAATTTTGAATTGTGCCCAATGTGTTCGAAATAAGAAAACAAACTTTGCAGAGCCTGACGTTGCTTTGAGGGGAAGGTCCAGCTGTCTGAGTTCCATCTCAGCCAGGTAACAGGCTTTTTTAGCCGGAAAAACGCAAACATCGTCAAATTCTCTAATTTCTCGCCGCAGTGACGCTTTACGGACAGCATTGACGTAATATGGGCCAGCAGTGAAAACATCTGTATCAGTGTCTTAGCTGTACTCGGCACTCAAGTGATACGATGAAACCGAATCAAAGGCCCGAATACAATCGTCCAGTCATGTTTGTTGGGGGCGGCATGGGAAGGCGGGCGCCAATCACACAAACAAAATTGTGTGACGTCACATAGACTTTATTTTAGCTGATACCTAAAGGACGCTTGGTTTTATTCCGCCGTTCCCTACGCCAAGCAAATGAGGACATGAAACGGATCGTGTACACGTCCATTGTAAGGTCAAAAGTTGATTATTCCGCAATAATTTGGGACCCTTATCAATCATACTTGACCGAAAAACTTGAATCATTGCGAAACGAGAACAATAGCTTCATATCAGGTCAATACGCACTGCATTCGAACATTACACTGATAAAAATGGCAGCATCTCCACTCCGTGGATGATGGCGAGGGTGTGGAGACGGGGACTCGAAATGACATCCAAGTTGGGCGCAACTTGGATGTCATTTCAAGCTCACACACGCCGAACGAGGCTCACACTTCGGATATCCAGTACAACACAAACACCAGTCATAACGAGGCCCACTCCACATCCGCCAACTCAGTCGTGTAGCTCGTATCCGGCAAAACGTGCACCCCCATTCCAACAGAGCACGCTGCAATGCACGGGTCGATGCGGTTTACTAAGAAGCACGCAGGGAACCCTAGGACGCTGGTAACGGACACCGCCTGCTCCGCCACCAGGGCGATCATCTCGTACCTGCTATGATATTGCCCACCTCTATGAATGCCGCTGAAGAAGTGGTCATGACCGTAGCAGCTACAAGAATACCGAACGCCTCACAATAACCACGGACTCCCAAGTCACATGCCGCAACTGCCAGCTCAGCCGCATATCACCCCGAGGTCCTCAAGAACAACCCCCAACTTCTCGACACCTACCCAGTTCAGACACCTGGACATGAGTCTCTCGATGGAAATGTGGCGGCGCACGTCGCTTCCACTTCCCAAGGGAGCCAAGACCAACTTGATGGCTACGCGGACATCTCCCATCACAGACATCGGCTCCCGCCACACCACCCCCACCTTTGCCGAGCAAGAGGCGACCACGCCCCGGCTCAACCACTATACCCCGCTGAACCCTCCTCCACCCTATATACCCCACCAAACCTTACAGCACCTGCAACGTTTGCCCCCCAGCCCGGTACCCTGTGCCATGCGAATTTGGAATGCCAACAATCCCCATCCCTCGCACCCAATCCTTCTCCCACGCACGAGCAGTGGTCGAACCGCCTGTCTATACCTTAGACCTCTTGAACCAGCGCGTGCTTATAGAGGGGGCACGAGGTGCAATCAAGGACAAGGGCATCCCGGTCTAGCGGACTCCACCCCCCTCTCCCCTCAAAGGACGGCGCATTCAACATCATTTACCAGTGAGCTTGTTACTGAAGATGTTTATTCTCTCTGTTCCCTTCTAGTTAGCTGAGAATAGTGTGGGACTGATTGAAGGAACTCGGCAGCACTGCCGATGAACCCTTCCACTCTTGCCATCGCGTCTGGAAGCACTCCGAAAGCTCTGGTTAAGGGCAGCCCGGAGCCGCACTGCGTGATTTGCTCGTGGCAGCAGATGCGCCTTGCGTTTCTGCTTCGCTTTTGTGGCATTTTTTAAAGAGGCTACCGAATGAGCTCACTGATGCGACTGAAAGAAAGCCAGCCAATAGCCGCTAAACCGCTTTAGTGGCGTAATTCGAGCGGTTGAAGAACGCCAAGACCTTGAAGGGCGACAATTATTTTAAGAAAGTTTCTAGGTTCTCTGGTGGGCATAGAGAAATAATTTTTGGCTGAGGTAGTTTGGGACCCCTGATTATAAGTACTAAGTGTGTTTGTTGACTACGCTCTGGAAGCCTTGAAGTTTATAAAATAGGTCGAAGAAAGTGTTTCAGGGTCCCTTTAAGTATGTGGAAACCGTGGGTATACTGGTGCCAATCCCTCGACCTCGTGAACTCGCAAAGCATTTCACTTTAATCGTTTGTGGTACAGGTTTCGACGCAGGGAGGATGCATTCACGACAATACGGACGATGGTTCCACACTTTAAAAAGAACGGGCCATCTCCACTAACGCGAAACATAGGGAGGGGCGAACCATGCAGTGCATAAGTGTATTCAAAGGTTGTAAGTCTCTTTCTTGCCATATGGCGCGCGCTGATTGGGCGCCCATGAGAAGAGCAATCACGCTCTTGCTGAAGTGGTGGCGCCCTCCTCGCGTTGAACCGGAATTAAGCAATTTACATGCCCATTTCTGCCCCAGTTTGAAGTAGTGGCAGGTGTCAACGCGAGCGAGTGCAGTGCCCGCGCTTCGTACTGGGGCTCGTCCTCAGTGATCAGCGAGGCTTAAGCACCAGGTAAGTACGTCTTGCCTTGTTTCGACCGATCACCCGACCCGATCAGAACTAGCGTCGAGGGTCGGTGGGTGGTAACACAAATTATAACCCGCATACAAACAGCTTCTGCTTCTGCTTGACGATTGCTGAAGCGGAAAGGGAGCGTTCCACTAATATTTAAATCATGTTAGC
Organism: Haemaphysalis longicornis; assembly: GCA_013339765.2. Taxonomy (NCBI): domain Eukaryota; kingdom Metazoa; phylum Arthropoda; class Arachnida; order Ixodida; family Ixodidae; genus Haemaphysalis; species Haemaphysalis longicornis. Next base: position 24,782,152 of record CM023455.1, read on the forward strand.
TTATTTTGAACCAGTTTTATCCACAATACAATTTTCTTTTAGTACGCGTTACGTTCTAGCGCGGGGCGTTTAAGAATGAATGTGCCGGTGTTTTAGTACCATGACCACAGGAGACGACGACGACAGGAGATGACGACAGCCCGAGCCCCTACGGGGCTTCGCACCTAAAAAACCTAAGCCGAAAGCTCCCAAGACCATTACGACATACCCGAAACTACGCCATCTTCGCGGACACCGTGACATCTCTGTGCGGTCGCTCACTAGACAGTCGCGCGCAGGTGTTAACGAACGCATCTGTCGTGCTGTCACATAATCTCTTCTTCAGGTCGCACTGCTGGTCGTACAGTCTCGTTACTCGCCCGGCAGGGCCAGGCGGATGCGCATTTGGCTCTTTGTAGACCACGTGCATGGAATATCAGATAACGAACTTTCGAGGGACCGCAGAGGCCGAAGGCCACAACTCACGTCTTCTCCGCCACTTCGGGTGTTTCGTACAGTCACGGCGGCTGGCCGTGGTACAGTAGACGCTGCTTACGCGTGCTCTGAATCTGCCGCCAAGTTCCGTGCGTGCCTCTCTTCACTGACCACTGACTGACTGCGGGACCCGCGTTGTTCTCTTAGATTACAAGCGGAGGGAAAGGGCCGAACGCAAGCCCGCTGCTCACTTTCGCTTTCTTTCCACAGCACACACTCAGTCTTCGGGTGCCGCGTAACAACTCGAGGCGGACCTATTTGTCAGCCGGGCCAGCGCTGATCCACGACCGATAGCAACGCTCATGGGCCCGGTTCCGTTCTGGTCTGTTTCGGGATTGCGGGTTTTGGTGGCGGCACAATAGGCGCCGACCACGTACGAAACCTGAGCGGCCTAGTTCCCGGAGGGGACGAACGCGCGCGCCCCCTTCTCTGGGAACTGGGAGGCCGAACAACCACCTCCGTCCCCTTCCCTGAAAGCTCAACTGAATGTTTAATTACTACTGTTGCCACCACTGCCGCTGCTACTGCTGCTCCTACTGCTAGTACGACTACCAATAATACTGCTACTGCTACCACCACCAACTACTACTACAAATACTGATACTACGCCAAACGTTTCATCATAATCATCATCATCATGAGCTTGTTTGTGTCCACTGCAGGACGAAAGCCTCTCTCAAAGATTTCCAGCCATGCCTATCGAGTGCCAGCTGAGTCCTTTTTTCCCCCCACATTTTCGTCGCTCATCTCACCAAGAGTTCTCGGCCGACCCCTAGCGCGTTTTGAGGTCTACTGGCAGCCAGTCTGTCAAAACGGATGTCCACCTGTTGTCTCTCATTCGCATTACGTGACCAGCCCATGCCCATTTCGTTCGCTTAATTCGAAGTACAAGTCCTCCACCTTGGTCTGTTCCCTAATCCACGCGGCTGTTTTCCTGTCCCTCAACGTGACCCCTAGCATTCGGCATTCCATGGCCTGTTGTGCCGATCGAAGTTTGGTTTCAAGTTGTTTGGTGAGACGCGAAACGTTTACTGTCTGCAAATGATCGGGAGCTTGTTGATTGATTGATTGATTGATTGATTGATTGATTGATTGATTGATTGATTGATTGATTGATTGATTGATTGATTGATTGATTGATTAGAGGGTTGAAACGCGCTGAAACTACTACTGGTTTATGGGCGCGCCATAGTGGGGGGCTCCGGATTAATTTTGACCAACTAGGGATCTTTATTGGGCGTTAAAATCTCGAACGCACAAAAGCTTTTGCCTTTCGCCTCCATCAGGAGAGCGGCCGCCGCGGCCGGGAATCGCAACCGCGGGAGTCGTACCCGCAGGACGACGCCTTAGCCACTGAACCACAGCGGCAATTGGCCGGGGGATGGCAAAGCGGAAGTGGGAGGTTTGTTTCCGCCACTTCCTCTAATTAACATCTTCAGAGGCGGCGTAGGAGACGATGAAGGAGAAAAGGAAGAAAACAGGACGACGCTCTTTCATTTTCTTGTGTATTCGTCTACTGCACTCCCCTTCAAGATGGTGAACAATTTGTCGAAATGCAGATTATTTTCCTCCAATTACTTCGAATTGTTCAGTGGGTAAAAGTAGATAAATAAAAAGTGGCAACAACGCAAGATGACGGAACTTCCCCAAAGTTTATACTCATTGAATTTCCTTGATTCCACCTTGACGACACTGAATTTCAACACTCGTGTTATAACGTTTGTAACTTCAGGCCCTCTCAGAAATGAGGGTGGAATAACTGTCCGAGACTTTTACTTTCTTTACTGAGGCATGTTTTGACGCAACACCATCGCAGATTCGAATCCTCCATTATGACAATTTTCATGTAATAAATCAACGTTTTTATTTTTTTTAAACCCACATAGCAACTCCCGTGTCGTAAAAAGTCTGGTAACGTAAACGCAGAATGATCAGAAGATCAATGTTTTGGCGCTGTTTGCTCATCTATGCCCTTGCACAAATAAAATCCGCATTTACTATTCGATACATTTCCATTGTGATCAAGTCGACGTACTTCTGCGCTTTCTTTCTGTATTTTCAGTAATTGAAACTGGAGACTGCTTCGCCCTTAGTACTTTTCGCTTTTCGAGCCACTTGTCGCGAAGCGCTTGTCGAGTAAAACGGATGATTACACCCCGCACTCGTTCCGTCCTCGATGGAAGTCTGTGAAGAGAGTGTACGTCGTCTTGAGAAAGCTCTGGCAAATCTGCTACCTTGGCAACATCGTTTAGTTTGGACATCAGATCTTCATTCTCAGACATCGGAATGCCGTGAATTTCCAGATTTTGTTTCCTGTTCTGCCATTCCAAGTCATTCAAGGATGACTGAAGCTGCTGAACTTCATGTCTAGTACAGTTAGTCAAGTATACATTCCTAAAATAAGTTTTCACAGCTCACAAAGAACACTTTTCTACCGTCTTTCTTGGCGTTTAGTCAAGAGAACTAAGGAATCGACACTTGAAAGAGGCACTGTAAAATGCAATTACGCGCCTACAAAGATAAGCACACTCATCCCGGTCAAATTTTTCTTTTTTAAGTGATCATATTCCATTCTCTTTAATATGCAAACCTCGCTCGCACCTAACCCCGGCGCGGCTGTAACCTGCCCCACTTACATTGCTCGGAATGAAAGCGTGCGGAACTTCCAACAATATTGCCTTCCCTGAAGCAAAGAGCGGCGAAAAGACTGGCAAAACGGCCGCCAAAGCACAATGCAGACGCTTGCGTAGTTTTTTTACCCCCACCTTTGGTCTACCTCTTCCAAGGATTGTTCGCTTTTATGAAACTGTACTAGTAGCCAACCTGTCGCTTTTTGTTCATTTTTAACCCATTTGCTTTAACCCATTTGCTTCATTTTAACCCAAATTGCAATAGTACCATCTATTTATGAGTTCTCTTTAAAACCCCGATTCCTATACCAAAGTGGCTATCTCGGCGTGTTAGACATGATCTTTTGAGGCATTCTAATGCACAACATTGTCCTGTGCAAGAGCGTGTGCGGTATGATGGGCTAGTTGGTATTTTGACGTCCTTTTCAGAACAGCGCTACACCCCGCTACACACACCGTTCTGAAGTTCGCTTCCAACATCAGTGCACTCGTCTTTTCCCTGCAGGTAACCCCGCGCGTATTTTATCTTCAGTTGTAGCAGCTATCCTCAGAGAAGGCCGCCGCCAAAATTGGATGGTTCATGGGAACCTAATCAAGAAAAACAAAACCGAAAAGATGTGGGTGCAGGGTTCTACATTCCCTCATTTCCCACAACTTAGAAAAGACTGGCAAGCGCGCTAGTGTGAATGTTGATTTTTCGGCACCTGGCCGCTTTTGCGACTGGGCTCGAAAGTAATGTCAACGGGCAGAAAAATGTCTGAATTTCGGCAAAAAACGCCGAAATGAATTCGTCGCATGTAAGAAATTGCTTACTCATTACCATTAGGCCGCGTAAAAAAATGTGGGGCAATCGGGAAGATGGATACATGACCGGCTTCGTGAACGCCACCAAAAATTCCCGGGGCATCGCAAGTCAGCTGGCGTGCTTCGGAGAGAGCCTGGCGTACTATTATGTCATGTACCTCATATATACACGTTCGCTTATTGACACAGCAGCCGGGCGATTTTACTGCCCGTATACCCCTGCTACACTAGCGTCTGAATGTCATTTGAACCAAATGTCATTTGGCTCAAATGCAAGTTGTGCTGCTACACTAGGTTTTGAAATGTCACTCGGCTCGAATGACATTCGAGCCAAATGAGCACTGAGAGAGACATTTGGGATTTCAAATGCCATTTCTAGCACTCTCGCACGCACTGTCTTCGATCGGCAATAAAAATATAATACTTCCGTATGTAAAACAAACAAAATATTTTTGCTTGTGGAACTTTGTTCACTGTTCATTTACTTAACATATAAAATCAACATATTTAATTTTCATACTCTCAAAACCTGGGGGTCAGTTGCAAAAAAAATAATAAAACTACGCAAACAGCCACCACGTTAGACTCAAACCTGGTGTCACTTCTAATTTGATATTTTACTGCCTTCGACTGCCCCTAAATTTGATTGTTGTATTATTGTACGAAAACGGAACGGGGCGACAACAGCGCCACTACAGCACGGCGAGCAATGGTAAAAGCTTTCAAATGCCATCGAAATTGTAGTGTAGCGCGGCGGACTCTGAATGGCATTCCAAGCACCCCATTCGACCAAAATGACATTGTTCAACTGACATTCGGACCCTAGTGTAGCCGGGGTATTAATCCACCTTAAACCACCTTAATACCACTTATTCACACCTTAATTCACCCTAATACACCTTAATAAATCTGCGTTCATCCTAACATACCTAAATCTAACCGGAATAATCATTACTTTATGCCTCTAATCACTAATTAAACCAACTAATTCCACCTTATTTCGCGTGAATTCAGCTTATTGCCAACTTGTTAAAGCAACGTTTATCTCTGCCACAAGCTTCTCCAGTCGGTTTATGATTTTTGAAGTGAGAACAGTGGTAATAGAAGCTGCACAGAGGGAAGATATACACGGACGGCCACACCTTAATCTCACCTTTCCTACCATACTTTAAATCCCTAATAAATCATTACTCTATCTTAATTACCTTAATCCACTTATTCCATCTTAACCCCACATAATTCTCCTTTCCCATCATCACACGGATAAATCAATAATTAACTTTTGTGATCATTAATTATATCTTAAACACGGCAAGAATGCTTTAGTTTGCATGCACCAACTCGCCTAACCACAACCTCTTTGGTATATGTACCGTCGTAGGCGGGGGTCATGACCGCACCACCTGCGAGAATGTCAAGGCTTTCGAGATTCGTTGGCTCAGTGGCAACTGCGTGTGCATGCAGTCTTTAGGGTTATTGAATCCGGGACAACACTTCTTGGCCGTTCAACGATGAAAGGAGATTAAGCGTACATCGAGTAGACTTGTTATGTCCGTTAGATAGGCACATATCGTCAGCCTTTCAATAAACGTTTCACTTGTTAGCCAGCGCTGTGCTGCGTGAAGTGGGCTTTCCTTTAACGGAGCCACGACGGCAAAATACACCTTCCTTCAATTTAAAACAAGTGGCCTTTTGTAACTCAGTCTGCTCTATTCGAGCCCCGAAATGCGTTTTTTAAACGAACAAACGCAAGAAATACTGAAAAACTTTCATTTGGCACTGCAGTGATGTAACATGGGCAAGGAGCAACGTAATATGGGCCAATTCTAAAGACATGGTTGTCGGAGTGCCAACTTCATAGTAGCATTGAAAGTATGCGATCAAGCGGAATTAGAGCCATGTTTTTTTGACGGTTCCTTACTGTGGAACAGCGCCAATCGCGCAGACAAGATTCTGCAACCCCCTAGATATCTCGCCGGAAAGCGGCCGGGAAAGTCTCCACGTGCTTAATCTGTTTCCCCTCATATTTCCATTATTTGTTTGAAGTTTGCGATAAAATTGGACGTCGTTGTTATCTGGACAAAGTAGTCTTCCTAATCAGCCAAAACTTGTATTTTGTCTTCCTGGTCCCTTCAAGAGTGACAAGGAATATCCAATGCGTTCCAGCACCGCAAAGCGCGCCTGACGGAGCCTGGCCGGTCCCCTAGCACACTCAGCTCTCCGACATCCATCCATCACGGCAAATGAGCCGCAACGCCAAAGGCGTCCGCAGCGCCACTTCGCCGCCATCGCTTTGGTTGTCCAAACACGGCTGCTTGTACACCTCCTCAAACAACCGTCATTAGAGCGCAAGTTTGCACTTCGCGCAAGAGCTGTCAAACTGAAAAGCTGAACAGTAACGACGCCGCGTGAAGCGGCGCTTTTACACCGCAATCTTCGCGAACCCGCATTTTTGGTTGTAGACATTGCCAACAACGCTTCGGATGCTCAAGGGACTGCGAGAAGCCGTTTTTTACATTCTGATTTATTATTTTTTGTAGTCAGCACTTAGGCATTTGTGTTCGACAACATTCTCAGCCATTTTTCACGCCTGAAATCGCGTGTACACGGTGAAAGAAGCGGGATATTGCGTGCTTCAGTAAACACTCGAGACGATTTCTCCTGGAGGCGACCTGCTTTCTCAAATATTCACTTCACCCATGCGGGAACCAGAACTCCAATCGCTTCGATCTCGGCCACCTAAAGGTCACCGAATGCTATGGTCACCGTTTAACAAACCTGCATTTTGAAGAGAATTTTTCGAAGAGCATTCGACCCGCACTGTCGGCTTCCTG